>CATIWR010327605.1:0-15998 GCA_949677035.1 Omphalea diandra | reverse complement strand
GATGATATTCTTATATTGGTTGTGCCATAAGAATTTGATTATTATTTTTATTCACTAAGTCATGACTCACAAAATTGCTATTATATTTTTCAGATACCGAAGAATAGAGATTGGACACTTTGGTGCTTAGAGTTTTGCATTAAGACACATGGACCACAGGTCATCAACTGAATTCCAACTCTCTTTCTCCTTGTGTCATGTACATACATTTAGATAGGAACTAGTTATGGTCACTAGTCTTGACATTAGTTAACATATATGTACATTAAATATATGTTTGATTGTGTATGTATGATGAATAAAACCTTTATGCATATGTATTTTCGGACATGAATGCTATGAGTTTTGTAAATGAAAATGGTCGTTACAACATTTGCCCCTAAAGAATGTTAGATTACCACCTTAGTGGATAAGAAGGTAGTCTTAAAGGGAAAGGAGAGGAAAGACCTACCTAATTGACTTAGACAATTTGGCTAACCAATCCTTTAAGTGTCTGGTTTCCATTAGCAATGAGCCTGGGCTTTGGCATGGAAAACTTAGACATGCTAGCATAGTGTTTCTACAAAGTTTGTTAAAAGGAGAGCAAGTTGAGGGTCTTCCAAAGCTCAAGTTCACAAAGGACAAGACATGTGGACCATATCAAATAGGGAAGCAACATCAAGCATCCTATAAAGCAAAGAATGTTGTAAGTACTTTTAGTCCTCTTCAACTTATTCATATGGACTTAGTTGAGCCTACTAGGAACGCTAGCCTTGGTGGAAAGCATTATGAATTTATGCTAATTGATGATTACTCTAGATTTACTTGGGTATCTTTTCTTGCTCATAAGAGTGATACTTTTGATGCCTTTAAAAGCTTTGCCAAAAGAGTTCAAAATGAAAAATGTTACTTTATTTCTTCTATTAAGAGTAGCCGTGGAAAGGAATTTCAAAATGAATCTTTTGAAAATTATTGCTTGGAAAATGGAATTTCTCATAATTTTTGTATTCCTAGAACACCATAACAAAATTATGTTGTAGAGAGGAAAAAATAGAACATCGGTAGAAATGGCTAGAACTATGCTTAGTGATTATTCTTTGCCAAATTACTTTTAGGACGAAGCCATCAATTCCTCATGTTATATTGCAAATTGTGTTCTTATAAGCTATGGAATGGAAGAAAATCCAAGCTTTCATATATTAGAGTATTTGGTTGCAAATGCTACATTTTTAATACCAAAGATAACCTTGGAAATTTTGCCTCAAAAATAATAAGGGTATCTTTCTTAGTTATTCTACCACTAGCAAAGCCTATAAGGTATTTAACAAAAAGTCTATGGTAAGTTAAGAGTCTATGAATGTTGTATTTGATAAGTCTAACAAACTTGATCTTGGGAAAAGTTCTTTTATTGATGATCTTGTTGGTGACTTTAAAAAGATGGAGCTTAATTTAACTCCTAAGGAAAATGTGATTGATTTTGAAGATAATGAGCCACCACATGAAGTAGAGGAATCCTAACTTCAACAAGAGGATAACCAAACTTAAGGACTCTCCAAGGATCACCCAAAGGATCTTATCATTGGTGAGACTTCAAAAGGAGTAAGTACTAAAGCTCAATTACATGCTTTAGATAATAATCTTGATTTTGTTTCTCAAACTGAGATAAAGTCAATTGATGAGGCTCTTGATGATGAAAGTTGTGTGATTGCTATGTAAAATAAACTTAACCAATTGAGAGAAACAAAGTTTGGGAAATTTTATGTCGGTTTAAAGAACATCTAGTTATTGGTTACAAATGGGTGTTTACGAATAAGTTAGATGAATAAGGTTTCATTATAATAAAACAAGCTAGTTTGGTTGCTAAGGGTTATAACCAAGACAAAGGCATTGATTATGGTGAAACTTTTGCCCCCATAGTAAGATTAGAGGCCTTTAGGATTCTCTTAGCATTTACTTGTCATATAAATTTTAAGCTTTTTGAAATGGATGTGAAAAGTGCATTTTTAAATGGTCTCATTAGGGAGGAAGTTTATGTTGAAAAACCTTCGAGTTTTAAGTCTCATGTTTTCCCAAATCATGTTTTCAAATTAACTAAGGCCTTATATGGATTAAAACAAGCTCCAAGAACTTGGTATGAAAGGCTTAGTTTATTTCTTTTGCAAAATGATTTTGAAAAAGTCAAGGTTGGCACTACTTTGTTTATGAAAAAACATCTCAAGAATACACTCATTGTTCAAATATATGTTGATGATATTATATTTATTGCTATTAATGAATCTCTTTGTGAGAAATTTGCAAAGTGTATGACTAAGAAATTTGAAATGAGCATGATGGGTGAGCTAAAGTTTTTTCTTAGTGTTGAATCAAGCAAACTAGAGAGGACATCTTCATCAACCAAGCCAAGTATATAAATGAATTACTCATGAGGTTTAGCATGGATGGATTCAAGTAGCCAAAACACTAATTAGTGCAACTATCAAGCTATACAAAGATGAATCAGGTAAGCTAATAGATGAGAAGAAGTATAGATGTATGATTCGATCTCTACTCTATTTTTTTACTTTTATACCCAATATTATATGTAGTGTTTGTTTGTGTGCTAGATTTCAATTTTGTCCAAATTAATCACACTTGCATGCAATTAAAAGGAATTTAAAATATCTTCATGGGACTATGCATATAGGTTTATGGTATCCTAAAAATTCATTCTTTAGTTTTCTTGGTTATTTGAATGCAGATTACACCGATGGTTTATTGGATAGAAAGAGCACTTTCGAAACTTGCTAATTTTTTGGTGAGTGCTTAGTTTCTTGGCTTAGCAAAAAGCAAGTCTCAGTTGCTTTTTTACCGTCGAAGTGAAATATACAGCAGTGGGTTATTGTTGCACCCGAGTTCTTTGGATGAAACAATAACTCAAGGATTATGGTAAAGATGTTGATCACATTCTCATTAAATGTGATAACACAAGTGCAACAAATCTCTCTAAAAATCTCATCCAACACTTAAGAAGCTAACATATTGATATTAGACATCATTTCATTATAGATCATGTGCAAAATGGTAATGTGGTGTTAGAATTCATTGACACTAACAACTAACTTGTGGATATTTTCACTAAATCCCTTGATGAAGAACAAATGAACTTCATCAAGAGGGAACTTAAGATGTTAGAAGGAAGCTCCCTAAGGTGAAAATGGATTTCATTATGTACATGTGTTATGCATATTTATAAATGTTTTTTATTTACTTGGAATGGTGATTTTTTATATTTGATGTTGTAAATGTGTTAATTCATTGTGCAAATGTGTTTTTCAATGCCAAATTTCTTAAATCATTCATTAAAATATTGAACTGATCACAATAGATATGTGTTTAAAATTTCATATTTCATTGATTTGCAAACTGTCTTACAAATTATGGCCGTAATTGTCTCATTGCAGTAGCTACTTTTAAGTCTCTTCAAAATTTAAACTTTTCATATTTCACGACCACAACAAATGAGTTGCCATCATGAAATTTTCAAATTTCAAAATCTTTGATCATTGACCTCGTACCTTTCCAAGGATTTTCTAGTTGTTAGTCAGAATTTTCATAAATCACAGTTATAACGTGTAGTAGTCATGACAACTTGTAATCAATGGGCAATAACTATTCTATCCCTCAAATAATGCAAATTCCTTTTCTAATGCATTTTTAACCATTTCTTTTACCCTACCTCAAATCACTTCTGCCTATTTAAACCTATTTTAATCCCTTATCTCAACTTTTCATCATTTCTCTTTCTTCTAACTCCTAATTTTTTATCCTTTCCCTTCTTCCTTTATCTTTTATCTCCCTCTAAGATTTCCATCATCATCAATAGGTTTAAGGAAGTACACCATATCAGAGAAAGGAAAAGGCATAGCCCAAGCCTCATTCTCTCCTCCAAAAACCTTACTATTGTTTCATAAGATGAAAGGAGTAACCAAGGAAGAGAAGGATCATTATGACACAAATAAGAAAAAAGTGATCCAATCTAATAAAATCCCCTATGATTTCATGCTCATTACTCTTCACCTTGATGGGAAAATCAAGGGATATCTCACCAACTTGGGATGGATTAACCTAATTTACCAAAATAAGCCTGATTATGAAGAAGTTGTTAGAGAGTTTATGTGCACAATGCAAGTGAGCATAAATGTCACCTCATAAGCAGGTATGTGTGGTTTAGTTTTCAAGAGCTTCGACAAAGAGTGATATCACCTACCCCTAATTATGCTCTCTCTTCAATCTCCTTCTACAAGCACAAATCCCTTTTAACCTCCCTTCTATAAACTTCATCTATTTTGATTTTTGGAAACAAATTTCCATTGAAAAGAGACATGGTCCCAAGAAATTAAATGCTAAAAAAATCAAAAATTTGTCACTTTAGATCCTTTATCGCCTCATCACTTTCTCTCTTAATGCGAGGGGTGATGGCAATAAAAAAGTATCCTAAAAAGACTTAACCTTTCTTTACTACCTTATTAACAACATTTCTATCCAAACACAAAGATTTCTTATTTATCAATTGACATACATGAGCCTAAAAACCAAGTGTTAATCCCTCATTCCATCTCACATAACTATCATTTATAGGCATGTGAAGGCTCTGACTCTTGAAATTGAAGCCCATTTCACCCTTCACCTATGACCCAAATAAAAATTGTCTTGACCACTACTATATACTCAATGCCAAAGCAATTAAAGCTAAAACTTATGATTACTTACTTGGTGCCCAAAGGGTGAAGAGGTAGGAAGTCTCTCTAACCTTCAAAGAAAAAGGCTTGTCATTAAGGAAGGTGAAAGAGATATGGATCAAGAAGAACCTACTCAAGACCCTAAGGGAAAGGGAAAAATTAAGGCTTCCTCTTTTAAATCTTCTTCTAAAATCTTTCTTTGTTCCATAAACCACAAACTTGATAAGGTGATGAGAATGATCAAAAGAGGGTTCTTTCTTCTCTCTCACCTTTATAGTGATTTAGTTGATCTTTAAGAGAAAGTTGGTGTTACTCCATGCCATCTTTCTAATTTTCAAGAATGGGAAGACACATAAGAGGAAGAAGGTGGCTAAGAGGAAGATAAAGATGAAGCCCAAGGGGAGAAGATGAAGAAGAAATTGAAGATGATGATGATAGTTATTTCGCCCTTAGATTCTAGTTTCTTTTTCAGTTTGTGTTATTTTTATGTATGTTTTCAACACCTTTTTATCTTTTTTTAAGTTTATGGCCTAAGTGTGTGATAAAAAATATTTATATGTTTGACTTGCTCAATGTATTTATGTTTTTATTTTAATGAAACATTGGCTTGTGTTATGTTTCATATCTTTTTGCTTGAGTTTGACAACCATTATATTTGTTTGAGTTTGTTTTTGTAACTATTTACCTTCATCTCAACTTATCCCGTTTTTTAATCTTGACAAGAGGGGAGAAAATATGGGAATGAATGGAATCCATAACTTGTCAAAGATGGGTGTAAGATCATCTTAAGGATAGGTATAAGATTGAAAGGAAGTATTTATTCTTACATCTTAAATTTTCTCAACTTGCATCCTTAATCTCATTTCTCCATAACTTTGCACTTAAAGAGATTTCAACCCTTAAACTTCCAATAGATTATGTATCTCAATATTATGCATAAGCTTTCTCTATCCCTTCATATTCAATATAGATTGTCAAAATAAAAAATAGGGCGATTGTTGGATTTGGTTGGTCAAACCTAAGTTAATTCTCTCTTTTGATCTTGACAATATAGATTGAAATATTCTAATATTTGTTTTAAGTGTTATGATTGTAGAAAATAGGATAGAACTACATTGAAAGTTTGAATGGAGAAGAAATCTAAAATGGCACTTACGTCATGATCGTTATATCATGAATAGTTTTAACGACCATGCTCAATTTAGACACAAAAAGAGTTTGGAGGAATTCACGGTTGGTTGTAGAGATAAGAGTCTCAAATTGCAACACTCAAACTTTCATGGAATGCCTCAGATGACTAATCAACTCTTGCCATATGTCATATAGCCATTTGAAATTTCAAATGTCACAAATGCTACAGAGTAGTCAAGATCACGACACTCTTTTAAGTTAAATCCAAAAAACATTCGCATTCCTAGGTCATGACCAACCTCATTAGTGCGATCATTATCGCGACTGCAACACATCGATCGCGCCTGGGATCCTTAAACTTCAAAAGAGGGTCCAACATATAGTTTTATGTTAAAGCCCACTCTGAAGCTAAAATGCATGTTGTGATCGCAAAATACCTATCTTGATCATAACCTTCATTTGACAAGTATTTAATGTTAGATTTTACCACCAACTTTTGAGATATAAATATTATTTAGTGAGTAACATCTCTTTGATGGGAGAAACCTATAAATACTCTACCAAATGGACATAAATGCAAGGATATAGCATTTACTAAGGCCAAACTCTACAAATTGATTTCTCAACTTTATCTCTCCTATTTACTCTTTGTAATTGAGTTGTAAGAAATTTGGTGTGAGTTTAAACACCTTAGGGTTTGGGTTTAAAAGTGAGCCAATAGAAATCTCTTGTATAGGTTTAAGTGTTAGCCTTAGGAAACACTTGTAAGCTTGTGTGTAAGCCTTGATAAAACACAAGTTGTAAAGTTTTAGCATGAGCTTGCAAAATATCATTTAGTATTAGTGGAACACATAATTGAAAGAATTGAAAAGTGGATGTAGGGTTGGTTAATACCCGAATTACTATAAATCCTTGTATGCTTTATTCTTCTACTCTTTTTTCTAAAACTAGCATAATTAATCTTCCACCAAAATTTAAAGTTTTCACAAATTAAACCCCACTTTTTGGTGCATAAGGGCCAATAGCCCTCTATAAGGCATAATAGGTTCCATTTCCTTCTCGTCTCTCAAAACACAATAGTTAACTGATGAAACATAAGTCATTACTCTAGCAAACCAATTCATATAAATGTTAAGATTTGTAGAACAAACATAGTAGAAAAACAAAAAAAAAAACTTTTTACATGGAATCTCACCAAGAATCCATGCAATTCGATTAAATTGAAAGGAAATGATGCAAATCATACCAATTCGTGCTAAAAGTGACAAATCTATTAAAAGGTAAATAGGGGGGTTTACACCAGTAACACCTAGCCTCGAGCTTAGAGTGTAGATTGTCGGAGCTAAATGGCACCAAATTGATGAACGCCCTTTGTAGGTATCCACGCGAATAAGTTTTTTCTAAAAATGAAAGTATGTTAGTACTAGGGTTTTCTTTCTCTCTAAAATGTTTTCCAAAAACGTGGATGTTCTTTATGTATTAAAAAACCCTAAAACGTATGTATATATCTTAACGATTAAAATATAAATGTTAACTATATATTTTCTAGATACATATAACTAGATATTCTCTTTTGTTTTAAACTTTAAAATAATAAGGATATCTAACATGATAATATTTCTAATTATCTTAATAAATATTTGGAGAGAGTAGAAAATGCTATTTCGTTTTAGGCCTGTTCTAAGTGTATGGCCTTATAGGCTCACATAAAATTGTTACTAATCTAAAACCTATTTATGGTCCATAAGTCATAAGTGGCTTCTAGTAAGATATTATAACTATCAAAATTATGTGAAAGTCAACAATTTGACTTAACTTATTTTACAAATAGTATTATAATCCTTTTGTTGCATTATATCTCAATTAAACATAAGGTATAGATCATGTCATCCTTATATAGTTCAATTCTTTCTTCTTGCTTTTACTCCTCATTTCCATATCATTCCTTATTTTTCAATTCTTAATTTCCCATTTTTTCACTATCATTTTAATCTTAAATTAAGATTATATATGAGTATCTTCATTAGATTATGGATTGCTAATTCTACAATTTTAACCCCATAATCCATTCTTCTTCATCTCTCTCTCTTGTAATATCATGTTTTGTTTTTGGTAATCCTGTTTGGCAAATGGGTTTTGTCTACTTATTAATGTTGTTGCCTTTATTCTTCTATAGGAAATAATACCTAAAGGTGGTTGCTTATTGATGTTCTTTTTATTGTGTTTTTGGGTTCAATTAGTTTTTTAATAAAGTTGAGTTCTTCTGGTTTATTTTTCGAGAAATGAAGCTTTTGGTTCGTGTAATAGAGGAAAGAAATTTGCCAGCAATAGATGTAAATAGGTTGAGTGATCCTTACATGAGAGTGCAGTTGGGCAAGTATAGGTATAAGACCAAAATGGTGAGGAAGAACTTGAATCTGAGCTGGGGAGAGGAGTTCAGTTTCCTAGTTGATGACTTAAATGAGGAGCTTGTAATTTCTGTGTTAGATGAAGACAAGTACATTAATGATGACTTTGTTGGGCAGATTAAAGTGCCAATCTCCATTATTTTTGTTGCAGAAAATAAGCTTCTTGGCACTGCTTGGTACACTGCAACCCAAAAACAAAAAGTCTAAGAATAAGGAATGTGGTATGTTTCTTTCTTGAGCTAAAAGCCTTTATTTATTTTTTGTTTTTATATTGTAATTTGTTTTTTGTTTTTTTGCTTACTTGTGGATTCAAGCATGCTCGTTTTTGTTTCTTTTCATGTTTGAGTGTTGTTACTTCTGTTCATTGATTTGCAATCATAACTGGGACTAGATACCTGATTTTGGTATTAGAATATTCATGTAGCTATTAGTTGAAGATTCTTGTTTTGGCTTATTGTAGTATTTGCTTATGTAGTCAAATTTACGAATTTATGTAGCATTAATTACCTTAGTTGTTGGGTCTACAGTTGATGTGCTGCATACTTCACTGAAATTGTATTTTTCTTTTTTTCTTTTTTAACAGGTGAAATTCTTTTAGGCATATGTTTTTCACAAAACAATACATTTGTTGACTCAACCTATAATGGTGATCATGCATCACAGTTGAGGAGGAATGCAGATATAGTGATAGAATTTCCTTCTAGGTCATCTGATGGGCCTTCAAGCTCATCCTCTCTAGAAAGATTTAAGGAAATTGCATTCTCTAAAGAGGAGAAACTTGTGTTCAAAAAGAGTTTACTGCGAGAATTGCTCAAATTTTTAATAAAAATTCAGATACAATGCCAGCCACTACTAGCAAAGGCATTTACAATTCAGAGCCACCTGAACCTGCTGTTTCTGAGCTTTGTAGTGATCAGTCAGATGATCCTTCTTTTGCTGATGATTTTGTAGAAATCATGAAAGCAATGGAATCTAAAGATGTGGGCAGTGAAATTCCAGCCAATTTACCTGGAGCAGTCTTTCTGGACCAGTTATTTATGATTGCACCCTAAGATTTTAATTCTTTACTTTTTGCACCTGATTCAAGTTTTCCAAGATCTCTTGCAGAACTTCAGGGGACAACAAAGCAGTAGTACGAACCTTGAAAGTTTGAGAATGGTGGTGAGAGCTTGAAAAGAGTGATTACTTATATTAAGGTTGTAACCAAATTAATAAAGGTTGTGAAAGCCACTAAGGAACAAACATACGTAAAAGCTCATGGGAAGGTTTTGCTGTTCTAGTGAGTGTGAGCACTCCATATGTTATGTACGAAAGTACCTTTAAGACTGAATTGCTTTACTGCATTACGTCTGGCCCTGAGCTGTCTTTTGGAGAACAAACTTCACATTTGGCAATATCCTGGCGGATGAATTTTTTGCAGAGCACTATGATGAAAAGCATGATAAAAAATGGAGCCAGACAAGGTCTATAGGACAACATTGAACAGTTTGCTTCTTTACTATCTCAAAATGTTAAGCCAGTTGATTTGAAGGACATGGCATCCACTATGGAACAAGTTCTGGCTTCATTGCAGGCAGTACCCCAATCAGATTAGAGACTGGCCATACAATACTTTGCTAATTTTACATTAATTTCCACTGTTTTTATTGGATTATATATCCACATCTGGTTATGCCCTCCCATCCCAATTCAAGGGCTAGAATTTGTGGGACTTGACTTGCCATATTCAATTGGTGAAGTCATTGTATGTGGTATCCTGATTCTTCAATGTGAAAGTTTGCTAAAGATTCTTTCTCTCTTCATGCAGGCCAGAGCACAAAAGAGTAATCTTCTCACCCAATAAACCCATTTTCATAAGTGCAACAAACTATTACGTAAAGCATTCCTAAGTACTCTCTGAGAGTTTTGCATGCATATATAACTGTTTCTCTGGTTGTGTTATAACAAACTAAATGAACTCATAAATATTACTTAATTTATCTTATTTCTTGTAGGCAGTGATCATGGAATCAAAGCACAAGGGGATGGTGGTTGCTCACTGTTGCCTTGATTAAGGGAAGTAATATAGCAGCTGTTAATTCAAGTGGCTTTTGTGATCCATATGGGGTTTTCACTTGTGATGGAAAAACTAGAACCAGCTCAATTAAGTTCCAAAAATCAGATCATTTATGGAATGGTGAATTATATTGTTCTTTTGCAGTCTTTCTCTTAAAGCAAAGCATTATTGCTCAAAAGGATTATTCAATGGTGTCAATCATGCAATTGATGTATAGAAATGCTCTTAATTTGGTAATAACTATGACACAATTGTCATTTAATATATCATTTTGATGGACATTCTTTGACTTTGTTGAAATATTTGAATTTGATGCAATGGATGAACCTCCTTCTATGCTGGATGTGGAAGTATATGATTTTGATGGGCCTTTTAATGAAGCTACTTCTTTGGGGCATACTGAAATTAATTTTGTAAAATCTAATGTATTAGATCTTGCAGATGTGTGGGTTCCTCTTAAAGGAAAGTTACCACAAACATGTAAGTTTAAGCTGCATCTAAGAATTTTCTTGAATAATACAAGAGGTAGTAATGTTGTTAAAAAGTGAATAAATAAGATGGAGAAAGAGGTGGGAAAGAAGGTATATCACTGATTGTTCAGCTTTGGATCTTTATATTGTCAGTGGTTTATATGTTTTATATTTCCTTGTTGTCTTCTATGTTTAAATTTGTGATGGAATTTTTTACAAGTAAACTTGCATTCTTGACAAACAAATTCCACCTTTCAGAGCTCTTTGGACTTCCTCCAGAGGAATTTCTTATCAATGATTTTACCTGTCATCTAAAGTGAAAAATGCCCTTGTAGGTGCAGTTGATGTTCATATAACATCTTGAAATTTTTTTTAATGTTTTTTTGCTTTTGTATTCTGATAGTCATTCTATTTCTTAATATGTAATTAGTCAAAAATATTCTGAAAAAAGTATGGCATTCTGGCCTTGATGAATTAAATTAATGCTTCATGGATTTTTGACCTCATTATGCATCTGTACAAGGTCGTTTATTTTTGTCAGCATAAATAATTGGGTTCCATGCAAATTTATTTGTGCAAAAGACTAAATTTTTCTATCTCTGAGAGGATATAGAAGATATTTGTTAGACTGAGATGGTTAATCCTAAGTCTTGGACCTTTTTTGATCTTGACAAAGGAGATTGATCAATCCTAATGTTTCAATTGAGTGTTGTTTTGCAAAATTAAGTTAAGATTTCAATTGAAAGTTGAAAGGATTGCATAATCTTCAAAAATGCAAACTTCATCCAAATTTGCAGTTAGTGGTCTGTAACTCACGATCGTGACTTTGTTTAAAGATAGGGTGAAACTCAGCTAGACGGATTCGCGGGCATCATCACTGTTACGACTCATTAAAAGATGGGAGTGTCAAAGTCAAAGATGAATTTGTGGTCTGTGTCACACCTCAACTGCGACCGTGACTTTCAAAGTGATTAAAGAGGGAACCAAGTCCACAATCATAGCATGCCAAGTGTCCCAGGTATCTATTGAAGAATAAAATTCGCGAGAAAGACATTTAGGGTAGTGGCTATGATTCAAAAAGAAGAAGATTATCTTTCAAATAGAATAATTTACGCCTTGAGTTGCGCCCTGTACAAAGAAGAATCGCGACCGCGACTTTTATGGACAGTTAGAGTGCAATAGTTGTATTTTCCTGATGGACCAATGAAGAGTTGCCACATGGACTAGCCGTTAGACACAAATAGGGTTTTACACCGCAATTTTTAGTTCCCATATGGAAATTTGGATTTCGTGATGTGAATGATCAGTAGCGACCATAACTCCTGCTTGAGATGTAATTAATGCAAAATCTGCCTAGCATGTCTTGGACATTTGTTAAGCTTTAAAGTATAACGTCTCTTTGGTGGGTATGGGGTATAAATACTCCACCAAATAGTGACAAATTAGATAGATAGAGAATTCATTACTTGTGTTAAAGCTCTCAAACTTTTACTACTCAAATTCTTCTCTTCTTTATGAGATTATAATTGTTGGGTGTGAGCATTAAACACAAATTATAAGAAAGGTTTTAGTGTGAGCCCATGAAAACACTTAAGAAAGGTTTTAGTGTGATCCTTAAAAAACACTTGTAAGAGAGGTTATTATGTGAGCTTTGAAAACACAAAGTGTAAAGGTTATTGTGTGAGCCTTGAAAAGTCAAATTGTAAAAAGTTAAGTGTGAGCGTGAAAACACCATTCTGAGTTGGTGGAACACCCAATTACAGAGAATTGAGGAGTGGACATAGGGTTGGTTATACCCGAACCACTATAAATCCTTGTGTCTCTTTTCTACTCCTTCTTTATCCTCATTTTAATTTTTTTTATACACCAATTCAACCCCTCTTCTTGATGCCTAGGGCCAACAAGTGGTATTAGAGCCAAGTCTCACATTCAACCCTTAATTGGGTAAGCAAAGTTCATGGCGTAAGAGGAAATCCACTCACACCTCAAGCCCCACTTTGATGGATCCGACTACACTCATTAGAAGTATATGATGAAAATTTACCTTAATATAGATGTGGTGGACCTTTAGGATGCAGTTGTCAAAGAATAAAAGCCGCCCACTAAAGTAGTGGATGAAATTGAATAACTTATTCTAAGGGAAGATTGGGTTGCAGCCCATAAGAGATCAAATGACAAAAATAAGATGACAATGACTATTCTTCTAAGCTCTCTCTCAAGGGAAGAGAATAGAAGAGTGCAACAATGCCAAACAGCTCATACCATTTGGAAGACTTTTGAAAACTACCATGAGGGCACAACAATAATTAAATCAAGCCGATTAGAGATGTACATGATGGAATGGGACCTCTTCATGATGAAAGACCATGAAAGCATTACCGAAATGACGAATAGACTCCTATCCATCGTCACTAACATGAAGAAATTCAGAAGGACTCTCACCAACTATGAGGTAAACACAAAAATCCTTAAAACTCTTCCATTAGATAAGTTTAGTGCAAGAGTGTGCAATATCCAAGAGTCTAATTTGGAGATTAGAAAGGTTCCAACGGATGTGTTGATAGGAAAACTCTTAACTCATGTGTTGGCCTTATAAAAGGATGAGCAAATGAAAAAATTAAGGGGCCAAAGAGATAAACCAGAAAAAGAAAGAAGAACCTTGGCACTCAAATCTTCAACAAAGAAGAAGGAGGTAGAAACTACCTCTAGTGATGAAAAAAGTGACAAAGAAGAAGAGGAGTTAGCAATGCACTCAAAAAGGTCAAAGGACTTGATTCGAAGAAGAAAAGAGAGAAGAAGCTTCAAGAAGACAACTCCTAATCCTATAGAGAGATCCAATGAAGTCACTTGCTATGAGTGTGGCAAGCAAAACCACATCAAATATGATTGTCCCAAAATAAAGAAGAAGAAGAGATGGGGCAAGGAGAAGAAGAAGAGTTTCTCAGCCACTTGGGATGATAGCTCAAGTAAAGATGAAGAAGGAGAAGTTGCCAACATTTTCTTCATGGCACAAGAAGATTCTCCAAATGAGGTAAGTACTCCTTCCCACTCTCATTCAGATTTAGATGATTTTGATTAGATAGATGAAGAGCTTCTAGAGGCTCTTACTATGAGATGTGACAAATACATTTCACAAATGAAGTCTTACAAAAGAAAATGTAAAAAATTAGAGGATGATTATAAATCCCTCAATGACCTTGTAAGCGAATTGAGAGTATCAAATGATGATTTTAAAAAATCTATGGAAAATCTTTCTGCATCATCTTCTTCATTTGCTTCATTAAGAAAAGAGAATGACTCTCTAAAAGGAGGAGTCATTGAGCTTAAAAGCTCAATCTCTAAGTTCTGCAAAGAAAAGTAAGCCTTGGACACATTGATTGTGTCTCAAAGACCACCATTGATTAAACATGGTCTAGGCTTCAATGGAGCCTCCTCATCATCACAAACTACATTTGTTAGATCATCAGAACCTCAAACCTCAAGTGTTAAGGTAATTGAGAAGAAAAGTGCTCCTAGCACTAAGCCTAAAGGCAAAGGGAAGGCTCCCCCAAGCTCAAGAGCCAAGACTCAAAGAGCTAACCATGCCTACATGTATCACAAAAAGCATGCTTACTCTCATAAACAATTCCCTACTACTTCTCATTATACATATACAGCCATGCATTCACATAATCAAGGTATGAGAAGGCCTCCTACTCATACTAAATTTGTGCATAGGAGAGAAGACTCACAAGTCTAAACTCTAATTTTATTATTGCATGAAATATGAGCATGTTAACATTCATGGTTTTATTTGGAAGGCTCACCTCAAATTAGAGGACCTTCAACTCCTAACTTCCTAGGATCTAAGTATGCTTGGGTACCTAAGAAAAGGTGACTCATTTTTATTGTGTAAAGGAGTGTGGCAGCCACCAAATCAAGCAATTGGCATGTGTATAGTGGATGTTCCAAGTATATGACTGAAAATAAAAAGTTATTCATGGCATCGAAGGAAAAAGAAGACGAAGATGTCACATTTGGTAACAATGCCAAAGGTAAGGTAATTAACATTGGAACCATTGGTAAAAAAGGTTGTGCATTAATTGATATTGTTTTATGAGTTAGTGGTTTACAACATAATTTATTGAGTGCAAGTCAATTATGTGACAAAGGTAATAAAGTCACCTTTGATCCTAGGGAATGCCGAGTTACCACCTTAGTGGATGATGAGGTTATTTTCAAGGGTGAAAAGAAAGGCAATACCTATTCAATTGACTTAGACAATTTGGCTAACCAATCTTTTAAGTGTCTTATGTCTTTGAGAAATGAAGCTTGGTTATGGCATAGAAGGCTTGGACATGCAAGCATGGATTTTCTTCAAAGCCTATTTAAAGAAAAGTTGGTGGAAGGCCTTCCCAAGCTAAATTTCACTAAAGACAAGACATATGGTCTTTGCCAAATGGGGAAGCAACATCAAGCCTCCCACAAAGCAAAAAAATGTTGTAAGTTCTTCTAAACCTCTTCAACTAATTCATATGGACTTTATAGGACCCACTAGGAGTGCTAGCTTAAGTGAAAAATATTATGCACTAGTCCTAGTTGATGATTACTCTAAGCTTATTAGGGTGTTTTTTCTAGCTCATAAGAGTGTTATTTTTAATGCTTTCAAAAGTTTTGCAAAAGAAGTTCAAAACAAAAAAGGTTACTTCATTTCTTCTATTAGAAGTAACCATGGAAAGGAATTTCAAAATAATTCTTTTGAAACTTATTATATGGAGAATGAAGTTTTTTATAACTTTTTAAGTCCTAGAACACCACAACAAAATGGTGTTGTATAGAGAAAAAATAGAATACTAGTAGAAATGGTTATAACTATGCTCGATGAGTTTTCTTTACCAAATTACTTTTGGGCCGAAGCCATTAATACTTCGTGTTACATTGCAAATAGAGTTTTTAAAAGACCCATCCTTAATAAAACTTCTTATGAGCTATGGAATGGTAGAAAACCTAAAATATCATACCTAAGAGTATTTGGATGTAAGTGGTATATTTTAAATACCAAGGATAATCTTGGGAAATTTGATTCTAAGATCAATAAAAGAATATTCTTAGTATATTCCACCTCTAGCAAGGCATATAGAGTCTTTAACAAGAATTCAATGGTAGTTGAAGAGTCTATGAATGTTGTCTTTAATGAATCTAGTAAACTTAATCTTGAGAAAGGTGTATTTGTTGAAGATCTTATGGGTGATTTTGA
>CATIWR010327584.1:0-24820 GCA_949677035.1 Omphalea diandra | reverse complement strand
CATATGTTTTTATTATAAAAAATATTCAGACACAACACAAAACAAATCCATAAACAATTATAATATAAAATATATATATATATATATATATATATATATATATATATATATATATATATATATATATATATATTAAAATTTAAAAAAATTTCCAATAAGAAAATATCATTTTATTTATAGTTTATAATAAAATGTGTATGAATTTTGTAAAACTCAAGTATATCAAATATGACATGTTGATTCAAAATAAAATTTATAAAAATAATTATTACTGATTATCTAAATAAAGTAAATTGATATTTTCTTTATTTATCAATATATTAAAAATTTATTTATAATAAAAAATACATATTAAAATGTCTAATATGCATACCACATGTGTAAAAAAGTGTTAGATATATAAATGTGATATTTTACTCTTATATTTTTGTTAGACACAATTAGATATAACAATAAAGTGTCAGATCAATGTAAGTGTATGATATACGTTCTTCTTGAAAGAGTGTTGATACATCATATTAAATGATTGTTACCATTATTTTTCATAATTAAGTACTTTTATTGAATGCGAGTAGCATTTTCAACCTTGATTAATCTATTCATGTTTAAAGAAGTTTAACTTGATAAGTCATATTATAATTATATATATAGTAGTTGAACAATGATAGACCTACAAAGGCAAAGTAAAAACTCTAGTCATCTCTTTTCTTTAAAAACAATTCATTTTAGTCTTATATATTTGCGACAAACCCATTTTTTTCTTTGTTTTATTTATTTTATTTAATAAAGTGGGTTGTTTTTACCCTATTTATTAATATTCTTTTGTTTTGTCTTTTTTTTTCAAAATTTTTGTTTTAGTATTGTTATTTTATCTCTCTTTATGAGAGTTTTTTTTAGTGATTTAAGATCGATTATTTAGTAATATATGATGATATATTATTGGATATCGTCTCTCAAATCTGTTTTGACGTATTATATGAATTCAGTTTATATCGCGCTATATTAATAAAATTACAGAGTTATCGAAGAAGATTCATAGTAAAAATAAAACTATAATTTTAGAGTTGAATCCATATGCAAATATTAGTTGTATTAAAAATTAAGTTCATATTGATACTCTAAACTAAAAGATTATTTTCTTTTGTCGATGCCGTATGTTTATTTGTGGATTAAAAATATATTCTATTATTTTAAAAAAAAAAAAAAAGTTGAACAATGATTAATTCTTTGCACAAGGTGGAAATGGAGAAGAATATTTCGTATTTATAAAAGCATCGACCTAATTCTGATTTGACATTAACAGATGAATAATTAAGCCAAGATTCTACAAGAGACGCTAATGGTTGACAAACATATGTGTTCTGCTCACCATTCGATATTCCAGTGAGGTTTCTTGAGCTAAACGGTGATGGCTACAACTTTATTATTAAGAATTTCATCAACCTCCCCTCTATCATAATAATAATAATAAACTTTTGTGGTTAGAGAAAGCATGAAAAAAACACCTAATATTATACTGATATTGATAATAAATTGGTGCCATGGGGTAACAAACCCAACTAACTCCTTATTACGGAATCAAAGTCAACATACATACGTGATGATAACTAACACAATTATTAATAGTTGAATATGAGAAAAATTGGTTTGGGTTGGGGTCGTGCCATTGCCAACCTAATCTCTGCATTATCAAATTTCTAACCATCTTTGTATTAGGTACAAAAATATAAAATTGCTTTTAAAGTGAAGAGATATGGTGAAGTCTCCAGCTCTCTTATATTCTACAAATTCAGTTAAATTAATTGACTTGGAAGCCACCCCATGGAATAAGTCTTTTAAGCAACTTTTCGATATACCCTCTCTTTTTATTTTAGGAGGATTACACTTCCATTACTGATCTTAACAATTTATCACAATAGCCTAATCAGTCATTGTTGACCAGAGAATCTAAGTTAGGTATTAGAGAAGCGATATGCATTAGGTGGACACACAAGCTCTTATCATTATTAGTATTATTATATTATTCAAGTTAGTAGCATAAAAATAAACAAGTAAGGCTAAGAAGAGGCGACTTCTCTTTGCTTCTATAATTTTGTGTCTATATAACTTGTAGTACATGCAAATTGGCCTTTACCAGTTCCTACAATCTCAATCTCCCAACACTTTACAAACATCGCCATGGCACCTATTGCTCTCCTAATTCTTCTACTGGCAATTCCAGTAGTCTATGCTACGCAGTATACCGTCGGTGACAGTGCAGGATGGACCAATTTCGGTCCCGATTACAGCACTTGGGTTAGTGGTAAAACATTCACTGTTGGTGACACTCTCGGTAAGTTTGATGTATCTTTATATAGCTAGTGATTAATTAATTTTGTTTAGTGCAAGGACATATTATGGCTATGCAATTCCCGAAACTATAATCATAGATGTAAATAATTAAATATTCAATCTTTTTGTTTAATCTATTAAATCTTTATTTTTCTATTATGTGTTATTTCAATCTTTTTGTTTAATCTATTAAATCTTTATTTCTCTATTATGTGTTATTGCATATATAAATTTTTTTTATAACCTTATAATTCTGAAAATTCCTTTAATACTGCTTAATAAAAATATATAATTTAAAAAAATGAGAACTTATTTGATGATATTGACATAAATAAAATTCATTAGGAATTCACTAAGAATTGCTTAAGAAATACATGCGAAATGTTCTTGATATTTATGAATATATTTTTTTATTTTTCTTATTTATGTGTTTATCCTTGCTATTAAACAATATATAAATTTATCCATTCATAAAGATTTTTAGATTCGTCATTTGCTATACTTAATTGGTTATAATAATTGATATTTAATCAAACAGTATTTCCAAATGCTAATCAATGATTTTATTAACCCTTTTTTTTTTAAACCAGTATTCAACTATGATAGTTCGACCCACAAAGTAGCACAAGTATCACAAGCCGACTACAATAGCTGCAGCGCCAGTAATGCCATCCAGACTTACAGCGATGGAAGCACCACAATAACATTGTCCAAACCTGGTCCATTGTATTTCATCTGTCCGACAGCTGGTCACTGTAGCAGTGGCATGAAGTTAGCAGTCAATGTGGTGGCTGCCAGCACTACCCCAGGTACCACGCCTACCGCTCCTTCTACCCCTCCATCTGGCTCCACTACTCCTGCAGCTGGCACACCACCCACCACTCCATCCTCCACAGCGTCCCCACAGCCACCGCCCGCCGGTAATGGAGCAGCTTGCGTTTTGTGTAATATGCATAGTATGATGCTTGGAGTCAGTTCCTTGCTTGTAGCTGCATTGATGGGCTAGGGGAGAGGCAGTGCTGTTATTGTTTTTGTTCAACTTCGTGTGTGGTTAATTTTGATGTTATTGGACCAGAAATGGATTCTATGTATATTTCTTTTTCTTATATATGTTATGATCATATTTAATAATTGATTTTTATTCACAACTTTTAAATTTGTGCATGAAAAATCTATTACATCTGCTTGAATGTTAAAATTAAAATTAAAAATTTTCATGTTAATTTTAACTGAAATTAAGCTAAAATTACAATTCTATTGTTTGGATTTTAAAGTAATAAAATTAGAATTGAGCTGAAATTAAAATTTAAATTCTAAATTTTGTGTTTAGATTACAAAATCACATAATTAGAATTATAATTACAATTTTAATGTTTAAATTTATAAAATTTAGAATTATAAATTTCAATTTAATTTTAGAGATATAAAATAATAAAATATATAAAGAATAAAAATATAATTTAATTATAAAATATATGAAGAGGCAAAATATGCAAGAATAATAGCTTAATTTTAAATAATTTAACTCAAATTAATAATCTTAGTAATTTTTTATGAAAATTATATTAATTTTTTTAAAAAAATTATAATTTAGAAAGTGATTTATGTAAAATTAACTCAATATTTTTTTAAAAATATTATCCCAACACCTTGTAAAATAAAAATAATAAATTAATATTTTTTGGTTGATTTGGCTTAAATATAAATTCAATTAAGTTTAATTTTTTTTAAAAAAAAAAGTGAATTTGGTCCAACTTGATTTTGATTGAATTGAATTTATTCAAAATACAATCAAAATAGGTTAAACATATACAAAATCAAACCAAGATGGTTATTTAAATTATTTTTTATATTAAAATATATGAAAATCTATTAAAAATGTAATATTTTTATATTAAAAATATATTATAAGAACCATTATTGATAATAAAAAAGAATAAATTTATTCAATTTGATTTATAAATTAATTTGATTTGAGTCAATTTTGTATTTTAGATTTTACTTTTTTGGTTCGTTTTTTATTTGTTTAGATTCAATTTAGTGAGATTCGATTGGATTAGATTTGATTTGATTCTTTTTTATTGAATTTGGTTTGAGTAACTATTGGTTACAATTTTTTCTATAGTTTAGAACTATAATTCTTATAGATGGGGTTAAAAATTTAAAAATGAAATATATTAAAAATATTGAATTTCATTCTATTGATATGAAATTATAATTCTAATTTAAAATGAGTTATCCAAATAATAAAATTAGAATGATGTGGTTTAATATTAATTTTAAAATTAATTCTGTTGGCCCTAGGTGAAATAACCCATAGTCTTAATCATTAAAAAAGAAAAAAAAAAGGATTTGACAGTGAGAGAATATGCATGTAACTTTATATCAAACTTTAGTATTTTTTTTATTCTACAGTACCTTGATTAAAGCGGTTTGAAACTATTGGCTTATAAGCTATTTTCTTATTTTTTTTTCTTATAGGTAATTAATAATAAATTGGTTTTTTTTTTTTTTAACAATAGACCAATTTCATAATTATTGGATCATGACTCATTCACCAGAAATTATTCGTTTTAATGTCTTACAATTTTATACTTTAAATAAAAAATTTCGATGGATGAGGTGAGATATGTGTTTGATCTTACAAAAACTTTTGAGTCATTGGTTTTAGTCATTGTGGAATCAATAATATCATGAGTAATAAATAATGCATATCTCTCCATTAAGTAGGAAAGTTTAATTGCATTAATAAAATTCTTGCCTTACTGTCAAAAAAACAAAAAATTTTGCATAGAGTAAATAATGGAATCGGATGGCTACGTATTTTTGAAATCTAAAATATATGGTTATTTTTAGCTTTAAAAAAAGAGAGAGAGAGCCCACTAAAATTGATAAGAGTCGGCCCGAAGGGGCCCCAACATATTAGTACATAGGAGAGGAAGGCGGAGGCAGAGGTAGACGAGGTTAATTGGTTAAGCAGATAGAGAAGACAATGGCAGCAGAAGAGGATGAGTTTTACCTTCGTTACTATGTCGGCCACAAGGGGAAATTCGGACACGAATTCCTGGAATTTGAGTTCAGGCCAGATGGCAAACTTCGATATGCCAACAACTCTAACTACAAGAATGACACCATGATCCGCAAGGAGGTCTTCCTAACTCCTGCCGTCCTTAAGGAGTGTCGCCGCATCATCGCCGAGAGCGAGGTTTTCCTCTTTTCCTTTTTTTTTTTAAAAAAAAAATCTATATCTTGAGCGTTGTTTTTGCCCCCTTTCTCTATCTTAGGGTTTCTTGGGATTTTGATTTGGTTAGATAATGAAGGAAGATGATGCGAACTGGCCAGAACCAGACAGGGTGGGACGTCAAGAGCTAGAGATAGTGATGGGAAACGAGCATATCTCCTTCACTACCTCTAAGATTGGCTCTCTTGTTGATGTCCAGAGCAGTAAGGATCCTGAAGGCCTTCGTATCTTCTATTACCTTGTTCAGGTCTGCCCCTTGTGTTCAATTTGCTGCAAACAACACTTTTAGACCTATAGATATAGCATGCAGACACTTTAATTGGATGGTTTTTAATTGTTGATTTTGAATTACATGATTCTTGATTGAATAGAGAATTAACACTATTAATACCCGATTTATCCTTTGTTGGTTGAATGCATAAATTACAAAGTGGGTATTGTCTCACACTTGGAAAGAAAACAAAAAGGTCTGTAAAATGTAGTCAGGAGCATTCTGTTTAGCAAGCCGATTCCAGACTATGCTCTAGATGTGGAAATCTGACTAAATAAGATGCTTCATGTGCGTTATGACTTAAATGCAGAAACTCAAGTGTAGAATTGTTTTCTTCTCTATTAATTCCTTTTAAGTTCCTTATTTCATTGAGAGCTGTGATCTACGTCTTGAGTTGTCGCATTAGTTGTGTGTGTTTATGATTTGTTTATTTGCATAAATTTAGCATGCCAATGATCAATGCTGGAAAGTGTGGATCCATCTGGAAGCCTTATATAAATGAAAATGATGACAAATGTGGTCTTCATGTAAGAAGTTGAAATAAATCTATTCTTTGCCTACAGTTTTAAATAAATGAAGGTATCGGGCCATCTAATGAGTGCATTTAATTTTTCCTTTTGGTACTTGTGTGCTTTGAGCTTAATTTACTGGATATCTATAAAAATACATGTTTGCTTTAGCAAGGACTCATCGCCATTGGGATACCAAATAATTGGAGAACTTTAAAAGCTTTGAAAGCAAGGATGTATAGCATTTTTTTCAGTTTGACAGATGTTTAAAGTAGATCATTTCAGGGATTTATAGTTTAAGATGAGAATTAGTTTATCATTTCAGGGGACTTTGTAGCTCATTATTTACTTGATTATTTGTCAGCATTTCCTTCGAGGTTTTAGGATTAATGGTGGTTCTTACTGACATTTTTGGCTGTTGCAGGACTTGAAGTGCTTTGTTTTCTCTCTCATCTCACTCCACTTCAAGATTAAGCCGATCTAAGGACCACACTCTTGTGGTACTTTCCATGTTTTAAGGGTTTTTTTTTTTTTTCTTGGTCGATGGATTTTTGTTGTAGGATTTGTTATTTTAATTTGATATCTTGTTGCTTCTTGAGAATTATCTGAGGTTGTGTAAGGTTGGGCATATGCTTACTGTGGTGGAGGAATATTTAATGGGACGGATACTTTGCTACGAAAGCTTCGGATTTTATCAACTATCTGTTTATTCTTTATCTGCCTCACTCTATCTCCTAATGTGGTGGTGTAGACTTCTTGGATGCTTTAGATTTAACTAATTTTTGCTCAAAAAGTTGGGAATTTGCAGACTCAAGTGAAAAACTGGGGCTTCCCTTAATTTATTCTTAAGAATTTAAAGACAATTGTTGGCTGATGAAGCCAGTGATATGATTATATATCATCCAACTATAGAAGCAGCTGTGTAGATGTTTGTTTTTCCGTCTATACAAAAAAGGCCAGTTGACCTGTGGTTTGTATCGTTTGAAGGAGGGGTCGTTTAAGATCTGATAATTACATATAAGTGAGCTTCATCTTCACTTTTACATGCAGAGCAACTTGTAATATCAATAACGATAACTTAATTTAGTAGTATTGGAGTTATTGTATCGTTTGAAGGAGGGGGTCGTTTAAGATCTGATAATTACATATAGGTCAGCTTCATCTTCACTTTTACATGCAGAGCAACTTGTAATATCAATAACGATGACTTAATTTAGTGGTATTGGAGTTATCCATCTTCACTTTAGCATACTCAGCGCAGGTTAAACTCTAGCATATTCATCACAGGTTTGAGAGACGCTGGCTGATCAAAGGATATTAAACAGCACTGGCATATAACAGTGGCATCAAATCTAAACAATTAAGAGTATGTTTAATATACTGAGAAATAGAAATAAATAGGATTTTAATTCTATTTTCATGTTTGATATCTTAATTTATTTTAAAAATTTAAGAGTGAGAATTTAAAATTTTAAAATATTTCTCTATTATCAAATAAAAACATTGAAATTTTAAAATATTTATTTTAAAGTAAGATTTTATTTTTCATTCTTTAATTAATGAAATCAAAGATATCAAACATGTCATGAGGTAATGAAACATAAAACTGTCCAAATTTTGTGAGTAGTTTAAACATAATTCTCCCTCTCACGAAAAGTTTTAACGGACAAGCATTAAGCAAACTTTCATACAGTTATGCGAAATATACAGGTGGAATTGTTTTGCTAAAAAATGATAACCTATATGCTACTCGGACCCTGTTGGAAACTCTAAACAATATGGAAATGAACATGAATGATTCATGTCAGTACTTTGTCAACCCAAATAATATTAAAAAAGAATCCTTACTATTAATATCAGCACAAAAACATGTAAATGGTGAAAATTTACACAGGATGTGGTTTCGACCTTCTTTTTACCTTGGACTTCCACCGGACTTCCTTAAGCTTCCCATCTAACCCATAATCTCGTTCCATAACAAGGTTGATTCCCTCATCTGAGTACCATCCAACTCCAAGGCAAAGTATGTCATCCTTGTAACGTCAACGTATCCTGTGACACCACCTGGCAGCCAAAGAATGGTCACATCCTGCATTTCTGCCATCTCCTCCTCCCCAAAGCAGACTGCATTTTCAGGCAAGCTCCTCTTTTTTAAGGTTTCTGTACAAAGGTACACGTATGGGGCACTATTGCCATCCTCAGTTATCATGTCCTCTCCAAATACAGAAGTAGCACTCACCTCAAACACTTTCCAAGACCCAGTCAGCTCCGCAGGCTGGGTTTGTTTCTGTTGAGAAAATGGCTTTAGATCAAAATCCAGATCACTGTTCACATATAACAGCACAGAGTCGAGTTTTATTCCAACAAGATATGCTCTTAGAAAGTAATTTTGCAACTTTAATCCATTCTCTCTCTCTCTCTCTCTACGCTATGTGCTCATAAAAAGGCTAAAATGAGTGACAATGCATGACATTCAAAATAAATTAGCGATAAAAGGAATACCAAATTTATTGTTTCAAATTTTTAATCAATTAACTTGGTACGGAAAATCAGACAAAGCATCAAGCAATGTTTCCTGCAGGCATCTTTTTCCAAAAACATGTCAAACAGAACAACCATGGGACAATTCGGGAGCCTTGTTCCTATTTAAACCCTTTACCACCTCAATCCAAAGTCCAAGAGAAAGAAAATGAAAATAAACGTTTTTGACATTTGAATAATACGTCACATGAATATCAAGCATTGTGAAACTGCAATTAGTAAATGGAAATAAAGAATTAAGTACCTTTGATCACGGATATTTGCTGGACTAACCCAATGTTCTTCATAAACAGCAACTCTCATTATCTGTATCTCTGAACCCCCATTATTGAATTCTATGGTATGAAAAATTCGGAGTCTTTTGTGGCAACCTTTAACCAAACAATATAAAAGAAATCATTAAGAAACTAGTTGTCACTTTTCCTATACTATGAGAAGAAGAATAATAGTTGGTCTGTCCCAGTAACATGCTTCACAGACTAACATACAATGCTGGACTGACTTGTTCAAATTTAAAAGTTGGAGTGAGATAATACTCAGAATCATTATCATCACCAACTGGAATAGTAACTGGACCCCTGGAATACGAGCCATCCTGCCAATCTATTAAAAGATTAGGATATCATTGACCTCATTGTTCATAAAAGATCATGATTAACTGATACTGTAGACATGAGTTTCTTTAAAGCAACTCCTATGATACTTCTCAGATAAAATAACCACTACTGAAAAGTGCATTCATACTAAGCAAGAACAAACACCTAAATAAGCAAATTCTCATCTCTTGAGATTAGGTTAGAAAGCTACATAAATGTGCATGCACATAAGATTCACTTCACTCCCACTGAATCCCCAGAAAGTTCAACTCTTATCACTCCACACCTAGGTAGTGCGGAAATAGGAAATGCAGAAACGGACATAAGAAAACGGTGATTTTTTAAAATATAATAAACTAAAAGTGGAGAAAATGTGTAAATATAAAAAAATATATGGACATATTTATAAATATTTTTTCTTGCATATATATATATATATATATATATATATATATATAATAAATACTGAAGCAACTAATTATGAGATCATACAAAAAATAATACTAAAGATAATTATTTAAATCAATATTAATTATAATAAACAAATGAGATGATAATAATCAATCAAATATTTAAAAATAAATATTAATTATTTACAAGTTTCATAACCAAAAATTAATAGTAGAGAAGAAATGCATTTATGAAATGAAAACGTGTTTCTTAATTTTTCAAAATTGCAGAAATGAACCCGAAACGTTTCGGACACGTTGCGATGAGTTTCTAGGAAGGAAACATTTCCAAAACGCGGAAACGCCTCCCTCTAAGAGATCCCGTGCATCAGAGTTCCATACTACAATGCAATCATTTTCTTCAAATTTTCCACACAAATTGAGTTCAGCTCAGATGGATCTTACCTCAAAGAAAACAAGACCTGGTTCATGGCCCATGACATCTTCTTCCAGTAAATCACTTTTTTCAAGGTCAAAAGACTCAAAACCAGGCAAATTATGATATACACTAGCAACACCCATTTGGTTTCAAATTATGATATACACTAGCAACACCCATTTGGTTTAGGGGTAAAGATGCATTCCCATCTTTGTGCTGTTCCTTACCTCTATTACCACCTCCATTTTGCTGTATTACTTCACCATAAGGATTTAAAGTGAGCCGATTAATCTTTCTTTGGATTTGTGATGCCTGTCCTCGAGATGGGGATGGCAGTGCTTCAATGCGAGAAAGAGTGTCACAATCAAACAAATACTCATTCCTGCTTCCAATTTCAATGGGCTTGATGGGTGAAAATACCGCTCCAACCTTCCATTTCCCACTTACACTGTTCACAAATGTATTCCATGATGGTCTTATTATAGGTTCCTTAGTTAAAACAACAGCTCCTACAATCACTATTGCATATCATATCATTAACAGCTTCCATGCTTTTAAATAACTATTGGTAGCTACTTTAGGATTCATCATATTCATTCCCACCAGCTCTAAGGTACAAAAGATTGACATTTTGTTATCTTAATGTATAAAAAAAGAATTAAATCAATAAAACTAGATATATATACCTGAGTTTGAAGAACAGTCTCAACCTCCATTAGCATAGCACCAAAGACCATGATTCTGGTGCCTTTGTTGCGCTTCCCTCTAACCACTCTCCTCCCTCTCCGCTTTGCTCTTCCCTTTTCTTTCTACGCTAACGCTTTGGCCATCTCATTATCAATGCTCCACGCATTTTCCTTTTTGCCCTTCACTTTCACTCCGTCCTCTTGGGGCTGGTTCGGTTTATTTTGGCATTTGATTGTCACTCGTTTAGAGCTTAGGTTTTGAAAATTAGAATCTAGTGCGAATTTTCCTATAGAAGAAAGGACTTGATGGCGTAGTTAAACCCTAACCGCTGATTGGCGGTGAACAACATCTTGCACGGCTACCGACATGGCCATTGCATCTTCTCCTAATCTCAGATTACTGCCTTTTTTTCAGCTCAAGGCAAAGCTCCAGGTCGGTCTGCTTTCTAGTTAATGGGCTCAAACTGGATATATGGGCTTCAAATGAGGAAGGTTCAAAATCTCAAGCCCAATAAAAATTAGACCTTCACTTTTTCGTTTTTCTTAAGAGATAAAGTAACCAAATACACTCAATGTCAACATCATAATATCACAACAAATTTAATATTATATTTTCATTAATTAAACTTGAAATTTCTTGATTCTTATATATATATATATATATATAAAAGCAAAGTTATAAAGATTCAATCATCTGAGTCAGGTGCCATTAATAACAATTATTTATTGTACATTTGTAGTGTATGTTTTTTTGGTCAGTTTGTTCATTGTATATTGAAAGAAGTTGGCTTTCGAGATTCGACGTATTAGTGTCGTGTTACTTGCATAATTTACGAGGCAGAAAAAAAGCTTGAAAGCAAACGTCACCCACAGCATATGATAATCTAAATAATACAACAAGCAATATAAGATTGTTAGTTGGAGTGTCAAGAGTTAGCAGTTAGGGACTCCGTTTGACCTAACGTCAACGTTGCGACTTGTGTGCCTACTATCTTCTCTTCACTAATCTCTCCAACAACAGATCATTGGCCTTTATTATGGGCCCAACGTCCAATGGATTACGCTACATATGGCCCACATGAGCCCAATAATACTGGCTATGTAGCCCTAGGCCCCCAGGCAACTGTGCAATAAAGCTAACACATGGATGACATGACATCAAACTAAATGAGACTTTTGAAGGCTAAAATAGATGTTGGACCATTAGCAATGCCCAAACAATTTCTTTTTGTGGAGATAAGATAAGTGTCGTAATCTGTCGATTTTTTTACCAGCAGAAGAAAAACATTAATGACGATTTTTTATTTGCTAAATACAACAATGCTTGTCCAGGCATTAGATTTGGCACTTTATTGTAAATTCAATTATGTTATGGGGAGAATCGCATACATGGAATGTGATGTGACCCAAATATAAGTAGATTTTAATTAGGAGTTGGGCAATAATATATAAGAAGTAGAGTTTGTGCTGGGAGGCACAACATGACTGCCTCATCTAAATTTTGACCAAAACCTTAACCTAAATCACGAGATTGCTTAGTATAATGTTCCACCCGGATGGATAACCGTATCCCTTCTGTTTTTTATAGGATTGGCAATTTTTAACGCAGTTTGATTAAATGAGATGTAGTTAAATAAGTTTAAATTTTACATAAAATAGATTCATATTATAAATGGATGACATGATCAAAAAATAAGTTTAAACGGGTTGACCCGTCTAACCCGCAATAGACACGATTATATGATGAGTTAATAGGTTAATATGTCATAAACAATATAAATATACACTTAAACACAATTTAAATAAATATATTTATATATAAAAAAATTTTGAATTCAACTTAATAATTACTTAGATTTTTAATTATTTAAAATTAAATATTTTTATTTTTATATATTTTTAAGTTAAACATATATTTTCATGTCATAACACGTTAATGACATGATTAATTAAACAAATTATACAGATCGTATCATGTAAACTGTTTTATAAATATATTCGTATTAAAATTAAAAATTTTAACATAATTAATTAAACAGTGGTATTCAAATTGAATATTTTGTATTATACACGTATATTGACGCGATACAAAATACCACCTCTAATTTTTCATGGGTTTCAACTTCAAATGTCTCGTGCAATTTCCATGCTTCTTGGATAAACCAATCCTAGCTAATTAAAGAGAATTGGAGATCCTTTAAAGAAACCTAATACTACTATTTTAATAGTCATGGGATCGCGATCCAATTGTCTTTATTCATTATTTTATCCAATTCTTTAGAGGTCATGTAAGCAACCAACAAGTGTCTGATTTTTAGAATTTATATTCTTTGCTTCGTTTTTATTTCAACATGGATATTGTTTGTATTCATATACATTTTGTTTCGCGTAAAATCATAAAAAGAAATTATTGTGAATTTTGTATTGTATAATACATAATATTAATTCAATTGATAAGACCTTATTATGTCTCTCTCTCCATGTATTTGTGTGTGTGTGTGTGTGTATATATAGGCTTAACTCGGTCTTTTAGAGGTCAAATTGGTACAAGTTTGATTAGAATGGAAGGCATTGGTCGGTGTCATCCTTTGGCAAAATACGGAGAATGTAAGTTTTGAGGTTTCCAAAGTAGGTAGTCATTTTGTTCATTAGATGATTCATCTGATACTGAGTCCTTCAACTCCCAAAATATATTCCATATCAAATTATTTTACAGTGTTGATAACAAAAATGATCGCAAAGGGGACCGGACTGGACATGGCAACTTCAAAAGATTCTTTATCTGGGTGGTCATGTCTTTGTTTGGGTAGTCATGGCGACCATAAAGTTGCTGTCCATAACCACTACTCACAGTTCTTTTGTCCACCAAAGCCTCACCCATCGCTATGCCATATGCTTGGTTGGGAAGGAATTTAATTCACACCCATTTACCTAACAATTATGTCTTCAAATCTTTTTGCCATATTATACAATATTGTTGTGGTGTATCATAGTGTCATAGTGTATGGAAAAGGCTCCATTTGTGCTTTTCTTCCCCCTCCCCAAGAAAATATGTATGATCATACCTTATAATTAAGGTCATTAAAAATTACAGGCTTACAATTATCTCCATATGCCTGAATTAGAGTGAAACTTTATTTTAATTGATTGGGATTATTACTTATTACGAACCACGTGTAATAAATAAAGTAATAAAAAGCGGGCGGACTTTATGATTAATAATTAAATAAAATAAAATAAAAGGTGTGTATTTCGTATATACATACACAACAAAATTCAGACCCACGTAAAGTTGACAATAGGTTTATGCTTTTGTTGAAAAGAGAGCGACCCATGCGCGTGGACCAGTACTCTAATTTGGAGGTATTATCAAGAGTGAGCAAGTACACATAATATTGCCATGGGACCGCACTTAAATGAACTCTATCATGCCAATGGTCCACGTTACGCAACATCCCATGTGACCTTTTCCTATTTTCACAAGGGCAATTTTGTCGTCTAATTTTTTGCATCAAATTCTATTTTACTTTTCTAATTTTCATGGCTTTTTTCTTTCAGTTCGTAATTTTTTTAAATACTATTGCTCAATCCATGTGATGCAGGGCTATAACTTCTTTTGTTTTTCTCAATAAGATTATATTTATTGACTTTTATATATTTTATTTTAGAGATTATTAAATAATTTATATAGTTACTTAATTAATTTTTTGAGAATATAAATTGATAAGAAAAAATTTTAACTAAAATTATCATCAATTTTATAATACTATAATATTTTAACGAATTTTATGACAGTTGTGAGAGGAAAATATTTTTCCTCTTTTATTCTCTTCTATCATTATTTATTTTTATTCCTTTGTAGTTTTTTCTCCTTTCTTTTATGCTTATTTCTAAAATTTTCCTTGTTTTACTACAAAAATTTTCTTAATTTATTATTCAGTTGATTATTTGTTTATATAATTAATGTCAGGTCATAAACTCAAAATTAATTTTTCAAATTTCAGATTTTAAGTATGTTATTTCTGAAATATTAGATACTAATGATTAAATATTGTCTAAACAACTTCTAACTCTATTTTTACTAATTTTGTTTTAAAACAAACTTCTCATTGAAGCTTTCTATTCTTATATTTTATTATATTAATGTTGTGTTATAGTTTTCTATAATTAATTTGTTGAATTTTATAAATAATTATATATTTTTAACTCTAAAGCTTTGAAAATTAATATATATATATAATTGATTGTGATATAAATTTCTCCATGATTATAATATAATATCATCTAAAATTTAGAAAAATAAAATGATGATAAAGCATTTAATTATTATTATTAATTTTTTGAATATCTTAAATTTTCATAAATATTTATTCACCATTTAACTATAATTTTTTAAAAAAATTATCATTTATATATATTGATGATGACTCTCAACACATGTATGGACAAAATATAATTGATTATGATATAAATTCTATATGTGTATAATCTAGTGTCATCTAAATTTTGAGAAAATAAATTGGAATAAAAATATTTAGTTAAGATTAATATAATAACGTTAGATATTAATGAAACTTTTTTTAATTTTAAACTTTATTTTTGAAAAGAAGATAAAGAGTATATTGAATACCTAAATTCATAGTTTTACAAGGGGAAGAATAAAATAAAAACAAAATTCATCCATTTGTAAAAATAAGACTTAGAATCTGCTGCTCGTACTTAGTCATTGATTCATTGATCTCCTAACAAAAGAATAAGTCACATGGACTAATTAGTGTGAAATGGTCTTATAATCTTGAATACCCACAACAGTATAGAAATCATCCAAAATACAACTTTGTGATACCTTGAATTACATCCGAAGTGTCAGATTTCAACACCAAGGAAGGAGAAATATGTAGCCTTTTATATCGAGCTCGAAGCCTTTTTTAAGCAATTGAAGGATTCAAAGGGCCAATGAATAAACATTACAACATTGAGAGCATCTCGTCAATTCTACTCAGGTGGCTAAAAACAATTGCATTTAAGGGTACCGCTCGCAGGCTTTGGACACTTTGCTAATCCATATGTATTAACATTACATTTGGCTATCGATTTTGCCAAATAATGCTATTTCAATTATTCCACAAATATTGCAACAATCAAATTTCTATAAAAAAAATTGTAAATCAAATTGAATTGAATTAAGTATAAGAATCAAATCGGATTGAACCATTTAATTATGTTTTGAATCAATTTTTTTCATAAATTAAATTCTAAATATTTTATTATTTTTAATATAAAATAATAGGTTTTTTTTTATAATTTTATATATTTATAAATATAAACAATATAAATAAAAATTCTCAAAATAAAAAAACACTAACAAATAAAATAAATTATATTCTTTATTAAATAAATAAAAAAACTTTTTGTTGATAGAATATTTTAATAATAGTTTCAAAACGCTAAACTTTATATATTATTTTTAGAGAAAAAAAAGTAGAAAGGAGGGCTTAAATTTTTAATCTCATATCATTGCTCAAAAATTTATAACCGATAAAATCAAAATTTATTTTATTCTCTAAGAACAAATTATAATTAAAAAAAGTTAATTTACAATAATTTCAATCAATCTTGATTTTTAATTTACATAATATCATATATAATATCATCCAACTTTTAATTTTGATTGTATATATTAACTTATCTATCTCTCATATTTAGTGTGTTATTTATTAAGATGCCTTGTCTTTTAACTAGAAATTAAAAGATCAATTCACTAAAAAATTATTTGATATTTGGCTAATTTTTTTTTAAAAATATTAAATGATTTTAAAGCCATCAATTAAATGTGAGCAAGATGAAAACTCTGTCATTCTAATCTATTTATGGGTCAATAATATATTTAAATGTTATAAAACTTCTTATAAAATTTTAAAAGATAATTTAAGCAATTAAGAAAATTTATTTATTATTTAATTAAATTTAATTTTTGATTAGTATTATATAAATCAAATTTTATGAATGCATCATATGAACATGAGAAATGCACTATTAAAATTACTTGAAGAGAAATTTAATTTTAATTTACAAAATACTTTAGCCATATATTTGCAAAAACCAATTTTCTTCCCAAGTCTTAAAAAGAAAGATGAAAAATAAAAGAAAAAAATGATGAATAACTACATTTAAATTGGGAGTATTAATAAATAAAAAAAACCGTCAGCTTTCGGTTATCGAATTACAAAACTATGCCAACGTCTATCAGTCGCTGTTCCTGACGCGGCCCATTGCCATTCCGGATCTACAACTTTTCCGTTTGACGAACTTTCCATCAACGTCACTTACCAAATCCGTTACCCGTCACACAGACATTAACCACGACTGTTCAATATAATATAACTCAAAAAAAAAAAAAAAATTTCAATGAAATAATTAATTTGTACAAAAAAGAAATTAGAGCGAAAGAATAAATAAGCTAAAAGATTGAGAATACGATAGAAAAAGCTACTTTCATTAATCAGATTATATTCTCTTTCATTTCTATATACTCTACTCTCTAAAATATCCCCCCCCTTACCAAACACAACGCCACCAAAAATCCATGGCGAGAAGAGAAAGAAGACAGAGAGACTCCTCTCTCTGTAATTTCCCTATGGACTCCTCGTTTTAGATCTCGAAACCTTAGCTCTGTTTTCTTTTCTTTTTTTCTTTTTGCATTTTCCAGTAACACTAACCGGACCTCCATTTTTATTTTTTTTTTTGAATTTTTCGAGGCATTTGGTACAGTTTTATTGTTTTTTGTGAATCGAACAGAGAACTGGTATCATTCATTCTTTGTTCTTCGTATTCTTTGGTATTTTGAGTTTGGAATCAGTTGTTGCTGGTTCCGATCCGGTACAGTTACCGATTCGGCCGGCATTTCGGATTCTGGACAACGAGTTCCTGGTGGTTTTGGTACCGTGCTGTTTAGGTCAGATTGTTAATACTTTTCGTAGATATTGAATGCATAAGTTGTAGTTTTCTGATTGTGCTTGATTAGGTTTGGTTTTCCAGTGGTGGATTTTGGAGGAGGAATGTTTTGGAGTTTATAAGATGGCCAAGCGGATATAATTAAGAGGATTGAGGAGAGAGAGAGAGAGAGAGAGAGAGAGGCAAATGGATGACAGAGGAGGGTCATTTGTCGCTGTCAGGAGGATATCTCAAGGTCTGGAACGAGGCAGCAACACCTGCCATTCCACGTCTGGTAATGTTTTTAGTTCCATTTCCAACTGCTTCTAGAAACCTCTGTTTATTCTCATCAGCTCCTGACCAGCGCATTTTATTACTCTTTTTTTCTCCTTTCTTGAGCTTCAAACGCGTGTATATGCCGTTTATGATTAGGTTTCGGTACAATCATATTTCAGGCTCGCTTCATGTTTGCTGATGTGCAAAACTGTTTTGGTGTGTGAGCTTGTTGCATATACTGATTTCTACTATTTATTACTGTTGTTGTTGGTAGGTGAAGTAGTTAAAACACGGATTTCCTTTTTTCAGTGCCTTTTTGTAACAAAAAATTTCGGTTAGAATTTCTGTTTTTGATGTGTACTTGCCTGCTTTCAGTGGTTGTACTCTCATTTACTGCCTGATATATGCTTTTTCTATATTCATCTCATTATTCCCTCTGTAAATTGTGGTTTAACTATATGCAATGTTCTGTCTCTTTAAACATTTTGTTCTTTTTAAGTAATCCACTGTAATTTCAAACGGTATCTTCGCATATGGGCAAAAAGTAATAGGATAGTAAGGCTAGTTTATGGACTGTGCATGATGCACAAAATGTTTAGTTGGGAAAATTAGAGAAACTTGGTGTTGGCTTTCGTTAATTTAATTACAGGTCTGAGAAAACACTGGATTTAAAATATATGTATATATCCATAAGTTCTCTGATTGCATCTGCAATTAGAATGGAAGTGTATTTTGCATACCCTGTTAATTGGGCTAATTAGTTTAATTTTCAATATTTTAACTCACTCTTGTTTCACTCAGTTATGCTTGTGTATCTGGATGATGTATAAGACAATGTCTTAGTGCTCTGACATTTTACATAGTGTTGGCCATTGTTAACATTTAACTATAACTTACACAAAATTTTATTTTGGCATTTATTCTGCTAAGTATGATTCTGAAGAAATTGGATCTTTTGGTTGACGATCTTGTGCGAAGCTTGCATTACTTCATTTAGAATGGAAGGCACTTGTGTATGAGAAGTGAGCGTGAAATTAAGACAGTGGTTAATAATGTAATTTTTTTTTCTTGTTTCCTTATGCTTGATTGTTTTGAAATTTCATTTTCATTAGCAGAAGGTTTTATTTTGTTGCAGCTGAGGTTGTGGCTGGCTCAGCAGCATGGCTTGGTCGTGGTCTTTCTTGTGTGTGTGCACAGAGAAGAGAGAGTGATGCTCGTCCTTCATTTGATTTAACGCCTGCCCAGGTGTTGTTTCTCTGATACAATTAATTTGTCAGCTAATTTGTTTTTACCTTAAGTCCCTATGCTATAGGATAAATAACCTCAGCGGGAGACTCCCGCGTCAACAATTATTTCTATAATCAATCAGCACTATGTTTATGAAACTGTATCATTTGTGTTTTTTCAATAAGATTTTTATTTACATATTTTTGTTAAAAACTTCTTGTCCATTGTTAGAGCTACTCTGTTCTATCTTTTAATTACTCTTTGGTTGTTGCTTATTTCTTTCAACGTGGTGATCTGGAAATAATGCCAATTAAATTATTGTTTCTATTTCTTCTGTGTACTGTCAGGAGGAGTGCTTGCAGCGCTTACAAAGTCGTATTGATGTTGCTTATGATAGTTCAGTCCCTGAGCATCAGGTGTAACTTCCTGCTGAAATTATAGTTAACTTATTGATTGTGACGCCAAATAGTGTCCATATAACCAATAAATGGCTTGGTTGTTAAATTGCCATATTTTTCAAGGCAGAAAACTTAAGCATATGATTAAATCATCATTTGAAATATGAAGGCTTCCTGTTTTACTATTATGTACTATTACTGCATTTCCTGCAGGAAGCTTTGAAGGCTTTATGGAATGCTGCCTTTCCTGAAGAGGAACTTCGTGGTTTGATCTCTGAGCAATGGAAGGAAATGGGTTGGCAAGGAAAGGACCCATCAACAGATTTTAGGTAAAGCAGTAAAACATTTGTTAACTCCATGATTGCTCCCATTATTTTTCTTCTATTATTGCTTTGTTAAATTAATGATATTTGGATTTATTTTCCAGGGGTGGCGGTTTTATATCATTGGAGAACTTGCTGTTCTTTGCTAGGAATTTTCCAGTGCGTAATGTTTTTACACCTTCAGTTACCACACACTCTACAAGAGATTACTTGTTTTGTTGGTTCGCGTTTTATTCATGAAATGGGTTGGATTGATATTGTTCTGGATACAACCAAATTAATTCTATTAGATCTAATGTATTTTATATTTGCAATTTTAATATCTTTTTCCTCCCATGGATAAATGTTTGGGTAAACTCTTGTGCTTTATCTATGAGTGAAATAGGCATGGGATTTAGGGTTATAGGCTAGCTTGGGATAGGGCAAGAAAGCAATTTCTATCTTTGTCTCCGTCTAGGAAGGCTGGTTTTGGACATGATAGGGTAACTTGATGGTATAAATTATTTGGATGAATTAGCTACAGTGAAGTGATCAATGTGTGAGCTTACAAATATTTCTGATGGAACTTCTATTAGATAGTTAAATGGCCAAATTAAAGTCGCTGACCTTCGTTGATTCTTGTATATCTGCCCAAATTGCATGCATGAGCATAAATATGACTGTGATTTGAGGTGCTTTACAGAGTACTAGCAGTTTCCTACTAAGCTTTTGGCTGTCTTGTGGCATAGCATCCCTTGGGTAGTTCAGCTGATGCTGACATGATGGCATGAACTGTAAACATACCCCAACTCAATTATATAACAGACTATGTTTCTAATATATGCAACATTCTTTGTTCCATTAATATACATCATATCATATCAGTTATCACATGTTCATATTGTTATTTTCCTTTTGGATCATAGCTGTTGTAATCCTTTCAAAAATTTCTTAATGCAGTATAAATTTTTTATCCACTTAGTTTTTCCATGCAGAAGTCCTTCCAGGACCTTCTTCAAAAGCGAGAAGGAGATCGGTCAGTATGGGAGTACCCATTTGCTGTAGCTGGTGTGAACATCACATTCATGCTCATTCAGATGCTTGATATTGAAGCAGGTTATGTCATGAAACAACAGAAGCTCTTTAATTTTGTTTATATGCACAGTGCTTGAGGACACCAATGTCTTTCAAAATTTTGTGTTCCTTGTGTAACTAATCTGTTCCATGTTACGTTATTTAGATTCCATCTTTGACTTGAATTATTGCATTTTGGATTTTTTGGATAAGTGAAAACATCTGAATGTCCTGAAGAAATTTTTTGCGTCATTTGATATCATATTTTGCTTTCCAGCTTTTCTTCTTAATTATTGATGCTGGTTTTTACTCGCTTGTTTTATGAGTTTGTGTGGTCGAAGTTTTTGTTGAATCATTGTGTTACATTTTTTTCTTTTTTTTTTTTTTGAAAAAAACATAACTGTATAAAGTTTGATAGGATCATTATCTATGGTGCATCCATTTGGTTGGTAGCCTAGTAGGTGACTGTTTGCCTTGAAGTGCAAAGTATCAGAAGTTCAATTCCTGGCATCTCCCTCGGTAAAATTTTCCAATGGACAGAGAATAAAAAACATCTACAGTTTAGTCAAAACATACATGGTGAAGTCAGTTCCTGTTTTGCTGGAAATTTGGTTATTTTAACTCTACATTGTTAAATGACATTCCTTAACATTCCTGGTGCATCCAAAGCTTACTCTTTTTTTATCAATAATCAACTGTATGCTTCAATTCTACAGACAAGCCTCGAACTATGGTGGGAACAACTTTCTTGAAGTTCCTATCAGGTAATATTGAGCTACAAGTGTTGATAAATAAAATATGAAGTCTGCATGTTATTTCTTGATCTAACAAGTGGGAATTGCAGCAGTTAACTTTAGAAAGTCTACTTTTGACAGTTTGATACTCTTGCTTTATGTACATACGTTAACTTTTAAGTTATCTTTTATTGTATAATTATTTACTTGTTTTCCTGACAGAGAATGAATCAGCATTTGACCTTCTCTACTGCATCACATTCAAGTTAATGGATCATCAATGGCTTACCATGCACGCCTCATATATGGACTTCAATGTATGTTTTCTTATCATAAAGTTTCTTGTAGATGTGGGTTAAGATTTGCACCCATGAAATATCCATTTGTGGTTTTGCTAAGCCATGTGTCTGAAAGTGGCACCATGAAATCACAAATGAAATTTAGTCTTATTTCTTCATATCAATGGCTAGGGAGTGCCACATAAAAATTTAATTGAATAATTTTTTTTTAAATCTTAAATATTGGTTGTATTGTGTACAATCATAAAATGATTATATTTTGCTATTCATCTTTTTTGATGCCTTTTCCAGACGGTTATGAAATCCACACGGCGTCAGCTTGAAAGGGAGCTTCTGCTTGAAGACATAACACGGCTAGAAGACTTGCCTGCTTATAGCCTTCTGACACGATAGGATAGCAGTCAGAGAGTCAACTGTTGTAACAGCAAGATTTGTGCCACCTGCAGTCACCTTCTATTCTATTCTCTTCTTTTCTAGATTACTACCACTTTCTTCTCCTTAGGCCCTTTAGTTAGATGGTTTTGCTCATGAAATGATGGTTTCTTGTTATAACTTCACTTGAAGCCCCATTGAATGAGAAATGCGGGTTGTTGAGTTTCTCAAGTTTGTTATAGCTGAAAATTGGAGAAGAAAATCTCCAAACTTGTAAGGAGAAACAATTGATAAAAGTGATTGAATTTAGGTTCCAAATACAGCAGCTCTTTTGTCGCACTATATGGGAAGAGCAAAGACAGCAGTTAGGTAGATTATTTCCAATTGTAGAGCGCGAACAGGAAATGAGGACCAGCTTTCCTATCGAGTGCCTTTTCTGTCTTCCTTTTTGTTTTGGTGGTTTGAGGATCTAATGAGCTTTGCTGGGTGGATGGGTACTTGTTACCGTGATCTTGTGTGCTAATTATGTACTATAGCTGTATGGAATATTTGCGTGGTTTGTCGGCGTTCCTTCTTTTAATTGAAATTTTCTGATACGATTCTTCGTGCCAAGGCGTTCTCATAACTCGAATATCATAATTAGATATAACTACGCTACTGCTTCTACAAATTATGAGACAGTAACTGGTCCAAGTCTCCGCTTGATGAACTCTTAGGATGGGACAATAGAACATGCGGACACACTGCCGCACGATTCAATTACCCGGTTTAACATCTACACTACTGCATTTTTCGATACTTGAACCGGTGATTCCCTTAATTATAATTTAAACGAGCCACGTAAAGCAATCATGCCTTCTTATAGGCAGAAACAACACTGCTTAAAAGAACAGCGCAACGAAATGCCGTCACAAAATTTTACGTCAAAATAATTCGAACCATGTTTAGTCACTTGCTCACATGTCAAAATAATTTGAACCAAGTACCGTCACTTGCTCAACAGCATGGTAGGTTTACATGGATAAAACAAAGGAAAATCGGGGAGAATCAAAGTTGCACCTAAAGCAATTGTGAGTTCAAAGAAACAGATAGCCTCCAATTGACTCCACCAATACACTCTCTGCCCCAAGCCCCCCAACATAGCCTAGACTTGCAATTCGCTATATCAAACAAATGGATAAAAGATTGAGCATACAATTAAGAGTCAAGAGCCAGCCACAGCTGCTAAACGGACAAGCACAAATTCATATTGATAATTTTAAACTCCTCAATAAGAGGAAAGCTATAGCTAGTTCTTAACATGGTAGAGAAGTCAAAACTTAGTAATGTTATAGATTATGAGCAAACATAAAAAGATTTGATGGATGCAATGACTAGCAGAGAGTAAGGACACAACTGCGTTGAGTCTACTCATAAATCCAGGGGTGAAGGCTGCTTTCCCAGCTAACAGGGCCTTCAGGGAACCAAAGTGCAATTTCCTTCCTAGCACTCTCAACCGAGTCACTTCCATGAATAACATTCCTGTGAAACACAAGTAATTTCTTATGATCAGCTACTCAGTCAGTTACAAATAATACGAGCAGCCAAAAGGAAAAATTTCCAGAATCAATTGAGTCAAGTAATTGTTTTTTCATCCTTTGATGTTCTTGCTTTAACCAGTTTCCTTCCAATCTCCTAGAGGCATGTAAATGTAAAAAACGAAAACAGATAGTGAAATTGAGTGACTTTATAATCACTGTGACCTTAAACTTGATATCTTATGCCTCAAATTATTAGCATATTTGTAGAGGGAAATTTTGCATATGAAAATGTGACACTAGGCTGGAAAACATTCGATAGGTTTTACTATTTAAATTAGAAAACAATGAGTTACGTGGCACCTACTCACTACTTACGACAATCAAGAATCACAAATCCACAGATTATAAAAAGTTAGAAACTAGACCACATATTATGATGAAACATTGTCCAGACAATTTGTTAACAGGGCGCAAGAAATACCACTTACCTTCCAATGTCAATTGCATAGTCACCACGGATAGTTCCGGGAGCAGACTCAGCAGGGTTGGTAGCTCCAATAATCTTGCGGCCTGTAACTACAACATTCTTACCCTCCCAAACCATAGCAACTACAGGGCCAGAGATAATGTAATCAACAAGTTTACTGAAGAATGGCTTTGCAGACAGGTCGGCATAGTGCTT
>CATIWR010327580.1:0-37333 GCA_949677035.1 Omphalea diandra | reverse complement strand
ATATATATATATAATCATGGCAAAAATAGGGAGGATTAGAGAAATAAGTGGGCAATAGTCGAGACGGAAAGTTATAGTAGATTGGATAGAAATGAAAGTGAAAGTGGAAGATGAAGGTGGAAAGGCACTACTAAACAAAATAAGTCCGAACTCAAATATCATGATCTTCTTTGATATGGTAATTAAAAGATCACAGCTTTTCTTGACAAGAAAGGAAAGATCATTCATTTCCATTTAAATTTCTTATTTTTTTTATTTCATTTTGCTTATAAAATGCTTAATAATACCTTTCGACTTTAGACAAGCATAATCTATCTCATTTTCTATTTTTTGTTTTCTTTTTCGATAGACAGGGATGTTATTTTGTACTTGGAGGTTGAGCTTTATCATATGTATATGTATTGGAATTTATTCTTCTATAGTTAGTGTCTCTATTGTACTGGAATTTTATGTGGGGTTTTGTTGCATTCTGTTTCTTGTAATTGTCAGTAAGTATCAGTTGATTTATATGGTTGGTTGTGGGGCATTAGCAGAGCTTCTTTGCTAGAAGCTCAGAGGAGAAGAGGAGCTTGAGGTGTTGTATCCAATCCAACAAGAATGTTACCATGATGTTCCTAAACCCCATTCCAAGATAACCCAGTTTACAAGAGGAGAAAAGAAGACTTCTTCAACTTGCAAGAACTCTTTCCAACTCTTGATAAGTGTGGACGTCACAAATAATATGGATAGAATTTATGAATTTTCTTTTTGCATATAATGAAATAATGAGAAGGAAAGAAAGTGAGATCTAAGTAACAACCCTCCCTTCCTTCCCCTCCGTCGACGATCGGAATGAATTAGGTAAAAAAGTAGACATGACTGAACTGAGAAGAACAAGAATCAAATTAGAAGAAACACCACACTCTTATTTTCATTCTCATGAAGTTTTTCCCACCTGAGAGAAACATAATTAAAGTATGGTATAAATAAAATAATGTTTGATCATTTTATTTAGATTTATCAACATTCCTCAAGTCTGCCACCAATAATTCTTTTCACTTGATGTATAAAATAAATAACTAAAAAATATTTTTCATGTATTATTTGTTTTATATATATATATATATATATATATATATATATATATATATAAAATCTTTTATGTCCTATTTTAAATTTAGATTCTCTTTAAATCCTCAATTTTTGGTGCCTATGTTGTTGAGCTATGCTTCGATGGTCCTGTTTCACACCTATTATGGAATTTTCATTTTTATTAGGGGGTTTAATTATCTTATTGGATGGTAAGTATTGTGTTTGATTTGATTCATGGCTTTTGTCAAGGACAATCTTTTTGTGCTTTATTTATTGAATTTAATGGAGTTTAATGTCTTCGATTAATGGAATGTGATGATTATTGCTTGATTACGTGGGTTTCATATTGCTTCTTTATATATATCAAGAGTAATACATCGTATAAATACCATATATTTTTACTGCTTTATCGACATAATTGTTGCAATTTATCACTTTGAATACACATTTTTGTTATTTGCCTTTAGTTTAAATGTAGAGTTAAGAGCATTATATATTCCTTTATTTCTTATTATTTAGTCTCTCAAACTTTTGTTTAAACCTTTCAGGATGTGGCTAGTGAAATTGTAGCTGAGTTGCATGGAATTCCATATTTCATTATAGGGAACTACAATGATGGGAACCTGGTTGCATCTTTATTGGCTTATAAAATGGGTTACACAAGTTAGGTGTGATTGTTTGGCATTTTACTTGTGAAAATGCAAGATCATTAGTTAATAATGGAAAATTTACCTTTTAAAGTTTTGAATGAACAGTGCACCACTGCTTATGCATTAGAGAAACCCAAATATCCATATTCAAATATATATTGAAAAAAATTTAATGATCAGTTCGCTGCTGACTTATTAGCGATAAACAGTACATATTTGATCATTACAGTACTTAGCAAAAGATTGTAGGGAAGTAAGTGTTGTCTTCTTCTACTTATAGCATATTTGAAGTTTGTGCAATCCTTTTACAGCCCATAAAAATAATATTTTTTTATAAAAAGACTAAAAAGGATGAGCTGATATTGGCACACAGTAGTATTAGCATTTTTATTTTTATTTTATTTTAAAAGGATCTCCTTCATTTTCCTTTTTTGAACTTTTTATATTTTTCTCCTTTCCATGATTATATAAAGCAACCATTGAATCTCTCATTTGATAAAAGAAGTTGCCATATCTCCTCTAACTAAAGTTAAGACTGCAGTCACTTATAATTCAGAAGAAAGCAGCAAAAAATGTTTTTTCTAAAAATTTCTCTCTTCCTTTTAAAAGAATGGAAGATGTATGCAACATCATTTTACCCTTTTCTTCTATGATTTGATAAAAGGGATTACTACATCCTTTGTGTGGTTACCATAATATAGCACAAAGCAATCCAAACTGTAGTGAACTATCCCATAATTGATGTAGAGATATAGAAATGAAAACTTTATATCATTTACTTGCGCATTGAAGAGGGCATATGCTTGCTATATACCATGGAAAAATGGACCCAAAAAAAGGCAAATATTAACTAATCTACACTTGAACGGGGTGGCCCCTTGTGGCTAGCTCATAATTTTGCCATGCCATTTATAGGAGTTAATTATCATGAATGGTAAAAAGATATATGGTCCATTTTAATCGTATTGTAGTAAGTAATTAATATGCTTTTGTTCTTAGGAACAAAGTGCGGACAATTAAAATCTTTGTCCCTATGCACAATTTTGGTTCAATCCAGTAACTAACAGTAGCTAATATTTAATTGTTTCTAACACAATCACAAAAGTTTTTTTTATTATTATTTATCACTATAAACAAAATGTGTTACAATTAGTCATTTACGTTATGGATTTATTACAACTTAATCATTTTAAGTTTATTTGTTGTTATAAATAACTATAATCAATCTAATTATTTCTCAAAAAAAAAAAAAATCAACCTAATTAAGGTTGGCATCATCAAGCACCCATAGCTATCCTTTTAATAATTGGTGATCCTTTTGAGGTTTATTTATTCTTATTGCTCTCCCATATTGGTGATACCTTTGAGATTTAGTTATTCTTATATCAGTGGTTAAATGTAGATTGGGGACAATAGATTATTGAATGGAAAAGATTAACCATCTTTCCAATAGACTGTTTGGCTTTGATAGTTAAAAAAAAATCCACATTTACACTACAAAATTTGTTATTCAAATTCCTAGATTTTTCTACCTCTAGGCTTTATTTTATTATGAATTTCACAGGAATAAGATCACAGTTTGAAGAATTGATTTCATATGTATTTTGATTTAGAAAATCTGAGTTATGTATTTTGTTTGAGGTTAAAAAATTATTTTGACTTGGAATTTATTTCCTTTTGTGTGATTGAATACAGAAGTTGGAGATTGAAATTATTGAATCGAGAAATGGGGTTTTTGGTGACAACTATAAATTTTTTGAGTGATTGAAACAATAACATCATTCTATCCCATAATCTGATGCAATAGGGGGCCTCAAATAATTCGTACACTCTTTTCTTTTTCCCTTTTTTTAGGTTAAATAATGCCTATTTACTGTTCATTTATTATTGAAATTTAATGTGTTATTAGTGGAAAGCTGTTATTTTTTAGACATTTTATGCATAAAGTTTGTTTCATTGCAATGTTTTGTTCGGTTTGTATAATTAGAGATATTAGCATTTTGTTGGGAGGTTTTTTAATTTGGGTGATTTCATATGTATCTAGTTTTATATTTTTTATGATTTGAGATGCAATGGGAGAGATGTAGTTTTGTGTGCATAAATGCATATATGGATGCTAATTTTATTTGATTGCAGTTATTTTTGTCATTTTATTCTCAACTGTGAGGGGACAATTACGTCATTTTACAATATTTTGAGGGTGGTTTCGTAAATTAATCTTTATGTTCAAGGATATAGAAGTCATTTGCTTATTTAGTTACTATTTATTATTCTATAGTGATAGGATCTACACCCAAAACGACATAGTTTTGTTAGAGGTTTGCATGATACTTTTATCTTTTCAACTATTATTTTGTTCTCAACCCAAAATTGATTTTAGAGTTTGATTTTTTATTTCTTTTCCTTTTTTTGGATTTTTTTAAATGATTTTCATATGCATTTTGCTACTTTTGTGAATGTCTATTCCATTTTTGGTATGGATTTTGGTAAAGGCACACAAATGTTATTTCCAGTTTAAATTATTGTAATGGAAAATTAAGATTACTAAATGTTTTTTTTTTTTTGTTCTTTATTTATTCCATTTACAGATCAAAAGAGAGAATCAAGATATAGGGTTAAAGATTTGATTTTTTTTTCCTTAGTTCTTTCTTTCCTTTTGTGTGATTGATTACAAAAATTTGAGATCGGAGTTAGAGAATTGAGATATGGGATTTTTGGTGACAACACTAATCTTTAAAGTGCTTTGAATAATCATGTCATTCTATTCCGCAATCTGTTGTAATATGAGGGCCTCTGCTAATTTGTACAGTTTTTTTTTTTTCCTTTTTTTGGTTTAATTATGGTTGTTTACTTCCAATAGTTTTATTATTGAAATTTAATGTAGTATTAGTCGAAAGGCTGCTTTTTTAAGACATTCTATGCATAAAGTTAGCTTCTTTGTAATCTTTTTGTTTGTTTAGAAAGTATACTTAGAGATACTAGCATTTTGTTCGGTGGTTTATTAATTTGGTGTTTTTATTTTTTTTATTTAAGTTAAGATTCTTGTCTTATATTAGCATTATGATTACTTGACAGAAATATATATTCAAAGGCCCTTTAACTATATTGATTATTTGCCTAAAATAGTACTACATGTTGATAGTTGAACCGTTTGCTCGCCTAATTATTCTTGCATTGCTTATGCTTCTCCAAATGACAATGGAACTGGTTGTGAAATTTGGAAGAGAAGAATGAGTTTCTTGGAAATTGATGATCCTGGTAGCAGAAAATTACACTTCATCTCAACCAAAGGTAAGTTCACAGCATTTGGAGGATTTCATACTATACCTTTTTAGAATGTTAACATGTGATACAAAATCTGGATTCATATTTGGCGACTCTAATGCAGTATTTTTAACTTTTTGTATTTCTTTGGAAATTAAGATGATAATAGTAGCATCAAAGTACTGTGTTTTGATTAAGTTTATGTCAAATGACCTTGATCCAATGGTGTCAAAATGTTAACTTAGAAAGTTCTTCTTATTGGCAATAAAAGTATGTTCATTTTTTTCATGATAACATTTTTTTCATGAACTAGCTGCCATTTATAATTGAGCTAGCATGCCCAATACATACTTAAGAAAAATTCACTGTAATTAACTATTTCTTATGAAGTTTTTGACTTATTATTTGACTTTCAGTAGAAATGATGAAAAATAAAATGATTGTAAAATACTGATGTTTGTTTATGAATGCAGTAAAATGAAGGGCATGGCTCATTATAGCGACAAAAGGAGTTATAGTCAGACTCTTATTTTGCTCTTTTTTTCATTTCATAATTAGAAAACATAGAATGGTAGGTGATTACTGTACTGATTTTATGCAGAAGAGCTTCACCGCTTAACCATTGCTTTTCTCCTTAGCTATTTTTGTTCATTAATAGGGAAGATTGATGAAGAGGTTTAGATGTTTCTACTTGAGCTTAGTGCTCCGCTGGACTTTTTAGCAAATTTAGGAAAGAGAACATTTTTGGAAGAGAAGGGAAAAATGGTGGAGAATTACAATTTTTCAACTACAAAAGTATAGTTTCTACTAAACATAATTTCTCAATTGCAAATAAGCTTGGAGCTATTATCTTGGTCTTTATTGTTCCTAGGAAAATTATAAGATGGTTAAGAAGTAGCCATAAAATGACTTTCGAGAAGTTCTAGGCAAAGGACAATGGAGTTTAGGAATGAAGCTATGCTAATTGTAGCATTATAATTACATAACAACAATATATGTTCAAAGGCGTATTAATTATATTGATTCTATGAAAACAATTTTCTTATTTATAAATTTCCTTTTTCATGTTTCTTGCTAACACTCCTATGTCCAAAGGTATAAAATAGATCTGTGTGTTGAAGATCCAATTGGTCTTGCGTCATTCATCGGATTTAGTCACTTAGCAATTGACCTTATCGACATTCCCACTGCTATCTTGGTCAACAATTTAAAATAACGCAACTTGATTCCTTCCTTCCTCACCCATTTGCGGGTTAACTAAGATTTTTCGAGTTGTGATTTGCTCAAAAGTTGACATAACATCTGAGACTACATTTAAGGTTAATAAGATTTTCGAAGCAGACGAGCATATTCAATCTTCTTTGTCCTTGTTTTGCCCATTTTTTGTTCTCCTCGTTGGCAAAAATGAAGAAAACATATGCCTGAAAAAGCCTAACTTTTTCGCCAGCATTAGACCAGGGTTCAACATTGTTGCCCTTATCTCCTGCTACCACAAAGGACACTCCACCATGTGCATATGTTAATGATTGCACCTCTTTAGCAACAAAGTCCTCTCTTAAAAAAAAAAACACGTTCATGATTAACAATTTTTTATTGATCTTATTTTCGACCATATTCATATTTTCTATTTAAACTTACTAATAACTCTATGTTTTGTCCTCTCTTCAATGAAACCTCTACTTCCGATTTTCACAACTAAACATCATGCCACCCCTTCCTTCTCACTAATCCCAAACATTACTTTTACCTTTCACTAACAATGGCGTTGATAATAATCATACTATTTTTTTGCTATCAATATATGGATTTCTTTAGTTCCTCTCTTTAACATATGTTTCTTTAATTATTCCAACTATTACCGTTTAAAATTTCTATATTATCTTCTAAACATTATACTTTATAGTTGCTACTATCTTTTACCTCTAGCAAGGCATGGGTATTCACCTAGTATGTGTGTGTGTGTATAGCTATAATCTATATTAATAGAGCAGAATATATAGTTGTAATCTATAACTTAGTTTGTGATTGTAATAAATTATAAATATATTAATTTTTATTTATTTCTTGTTTGTAGGTTGTGAAAAAAAAAAAAGAGGACATTAATAGTTTAAGAAGTGGGACTAAAACTTTCAATTTTTATTTTTATGAATTTGATTGTTTTGTTATGCATTCTATTTAAAGAATTGTTCAAAAACTAAGTGATGAATTTTATTTGGTATTGATTTTTTTATTGAAATGTAATTTTCAATTAGAACTAAAGGTTGGAATTTATATAAAAAATATTAGCTATGATTGTATTGTTTTGTTTTATATTTAGATTTTTTTTATATAAAGTATATGTTATAAATTAGGATAATTGATTTTACTTATCACTGCCCTATTTAACTCCTTTTCTAGGGCACCAAGGGTCAACAAAGACTACTCCACATGGTATACTTTTCTTGGTTGGCTTTTCTCCTTCCTGCATAATTGTTCCATTTTTTTTTTTTTAATAGGCATTCCATATATGCATAGGACATATGTAAAGTGCATGGGCTAGTTCATTAGGCCTTTCATCCATGTATAAGTCATTTTACCAAGCTTTAAATAATGTATTGTATCCCATTTACTCAGATGCTTTGCCCTCATTGTAACAGTATCTTAAGCATCAAAATCTCCACAAATTAAGTATGCCCTCCTCCTAAGGTGCTTTGACTCTATCTTTAAAATCATATAAGGAGAACATCATTCTCAAAAGTTTTTAGGGCTAAGTGATCAACGATTTACTTCCTTTATAGATATGTCTTCCAAAGCATTATCCTTGAGGCGTACCTTGCCTTCACCTTTAGGAGTCAATAATACCGCTATGTACATGGTAGAACTTACAGCATAAACATTAAATATAAGGTTAGAAGTTCTCAAGGTTTTGTTATCATTCAGAACATCATTCAAACATATGATTAAGGTAAATTCCTTATCAATCTTAGGGTCACATAGTCAACATTCTTCCTTTTTTAAATGATGATAAAATCAAGATACTTTGAAGGTTCAACACAATCTCTTTTTTTTACAAGTAGACTCCTTATTCTTGTAATGTCATTCCTATATCTAGCTAAATCCACTTGTTTTGAACTTTTTTTCTCCTTAGTAAATTAGAGCCCTTTTCATTGAGAAAAGAGAGAAAAATATAAATTCATTTTTTGGGACTATTATGCTTTAGGAGAAAAGTTTCCTACTAATAGATGTGGCCCATTAAGGGTAATATGGGTATTAAAAGAAATCCTCTACCATAATTGATTTTGACATTATTGATTGATAAAAAAAAAAAAAAAAATCTTATTAGATAGAAGGATCTTAGAATATAAGAAGATCAAAATAAAGAGATTTAACAGTATATTTTTAGAAAATATAAAAACTTAAGGTAAACCTATGAGATATAATAGTATTTAACCATTCTTTAATTTGTGTACTTTTTGTTAGAAATAAAGTGTGGTAGAGTTAGGGACAAAGCTCATGATTATTTGCACCTTAAGTTTAATAGTTGACCATTTCTTGTTGGTTATTTTAGGAAAAAAAAAGTGCTAAATTCATTTTTATGTTTTTTTTGTTAACATGATAACATATATTATATTTTAGAATACAATAGACATTAAGGCTATATCTATTTTAAAACACATATCATTATAATTAAAATATTTAATACTCTAAAAAGGTTAAAAAAAAAAAAAGTTGAAAGAGTGTCTAGTAGATAACCCTTTTTTTTAATGTTATTTATTGATATTTAATCATACAGTATATAACATTTGTGTTTTGGTCATTTGATCAAGCATGTAAAAAAATAATTCTATTTTCTTATTCCTTAATATCTTTCAAGAACACTAATTTTGCATTTTTTTTAACTATCTAAATTTTTTGTATTGAAAAAAAAAATTTCAAGATTGTTTGAAAAAAAATTAATTGATAAAAAAACTCAACATTTTATTTTTTTTCTACAATTTCACTCAAAATTAATAAAATTTATATCAATATTACTAATTTTTAAAATTATGATTTTAAATTGACCTCATGTAATGAATACGAATATCATGTAAAGTGATATTGATTGATTCTATAGACACCATATGAGGTTCATATCATCATATGAGTTAATTTTACTCTTTAATTCTAACAATTTGTGATATTAATACAAATTTAATTAATTTGAGTGATATATGATATTTTGTGAGCTTGGATAATATAGATAAAAAGAAGAAAAAATTTAATAAACACAACAAAAATGTAAAATACTACTGAAAAAAATGCTGTAATTTACATATAATATTGTAAATCAAATGTTATTTTAATTTACTCCAATTAAATATTCAAATTCTGATAATTTTAAGATTTTTCGAACAGACTAATTTTTTTTTCTCTCCCATTGAAGATTCACAATAAAATTAGTCTTTTTACATTTCCATAAACCACTAATTCTGTCCGTATCAATTCGAATCTAAGGTCCTTTGTTAAATATTTAGACTCTTTTTAATGTTGAAATATTCCCTTAAATAGCAAGTTTCATTTAAAAAAAATCAACTAATCTTTTAAACTCATCAGGTTTTGATTTACCGATATTCAAATTGTTTTTATAACAAAAAAAATTATTAATTTAATATATATATATATATATATATATATATATATATATATATATATGTGTGTGTGTGTGTGTGTGTTTATTCAGTTTTTTTTTTTTTCTCTTTTTGAAATAAAGAGAGTTTTGGGCATTTTTCAATAAGTTGCTTCTTGAAATCAATTTAAACAGGTGCATTTAAGCCAGATACAGTAAATCTATAAAAAAAATTATAGTGAATTTAAATCTAAAAAGTTATGGAAAGATAACACAGTGTTTTGTCATATTTAATTTTTTTTTATCAATAAAGTAAATAGAAGGGCAAATTAAACAGGCTTCCTGTGAGCAAATTAGAATCCGTGTGGAAAAGAAGATGACAATCCTCGGTGTAATGTAATTGCGCTGGCTCATTATTGTGTGATTGACATATTTCCGGGGAATCCATAAGAAATTGACATATTTCCGGGGAATCCATAAGAAACTCTGGTGCTTGCATTCAATACTTGGAGTCAACTGAACCCCCATTTTCTTTAGACACTTGGCATTAATTTCCAGCGAAAATCCCACCGTATAGATTGGGGCCATTTAATTACTTGGCTTGTCGTCTCGGGCTATCGTCAACCTTGGAAAGCTCAATATGTCTTCGTTACCTCATTAACGACTATAACGGCCAGTCAAAGGGGGAGCCACAAGCAACTTCCAATTCGCACTTTCTTGTTTCCTCTCTTGTAGAAACTCAATGAATGTGGTCTATAATTAAAATTTACAAAGATAAACATTAACTTACTAAATTAAATCAATTGTCATCGGACTAGTAATTAGACAATCCGATAACGCACAAGATCTAGTGTTCAAACACTTTTAATCTGATTCGATTACTTTTCTTATAACTAAATTCTCTTGTATCGTAGATACAAAATTTCAGCATTAATTTGATACAATTTCACTAATATATAAATTGTACACATCTCAACCAACTATAGCAGCATTACTATGCAAATTGTTCTTGTAATTATTCTTACAAAAAGAATTCCTGAAGACATGAAAAAGAAAGACATGTAATTATAAATTTAAGAAGCAAACACCCCTATTTTATTTTTCTCAACATTCATTATCAACAACTCGTTGGAGGAAGATCAAAGGTTTTCGCATCAGGAGTTGCAGTTTTCTTAAAAGCCCTACTACCAACAATCAAGAAACCAAGAGTATGCCCAGCTACAGCCACCAAGAAAACACCACCATTAAAAGACATCACAGCCAACATGACCATATAGGCCAAACTTACCCTTAAGGCATGCAACAAAGATTGGATCAAACCGGCAGCAAAGTTGGCGGAGCCTGGCTTGATGAACCGGGAATGAGATAGCCATTCAACAAGAACAGAGAGAAAGAAAACAAAGATCAAGGCTAAAACATACATGCCGGTTCTGGTACCAGGCCAAGCAAAGAACAGAATTTCTGCATTCTTGCCCCAAAAAAAGGTCATGTGCATCATCATCTTGCGATGTGGGTGCATCGTCTTCATCCCTCCTGCTGCTCCTGTGGTCGTGTTGTTGTTGTTCATGGCGGATGATGGACTCCCCATCCCCCCCATGTCATGGCCATGATCCATCTCTGTATGTGAAATATGTCGACTGTTTTCTAGAAATGGGGCAGATCCGATGGCAATAGGAGACTAATAGACTGTCCTTGGATTTTTGGTTCTGTTATAGAAAGAAAGGGAGGGCGATCGTACAAAATAAATGGGCTAGTAAAATGTGTACTACCTACTTGAATGAGCTTATGGTAGGTGCGGTACAATATATACACCAATGTGCAACCCGGCCTAAGAAAACCCCATTTTCTTTTTAATACTAAAAAAGAGACTATATTAGTGATAATCAAAATTTGAAACTTATTTCTAAGTGATTCACATTTTTATCATAAAATGCTTGATTAAGTACTTGATGCATTTAACGTCGAATAATTAATATGATTAGAGAAAGAATATCATATGGTAGTATATGAGGAAATTTTTAGGGAACGAACCCATGCGATTTAAACCTTTGGCCTTCTAAGCTACGAATGGAGCAAACAATCAAAGAATATCATAATAAGTTGTCTTGGCAAATGCGTATAGATAGAAATTCTACATTTTAATTAAGTTTTTTTGAAAGAAAAAATTACGATATTTTTATTTATAAATAGTCATATAATTTTTATAAAAAATTATTTTTATGATATAAAATATCAATATGAAATCAATTATTAATATTATTAATAATGACACTAATGTCTCAGTTTCAAAATTATAATTTTATTTCTACTAGGATTCTTCTTTGATGACTCTATATTTTTATTAATTATATAAATATCTATCAAATATGGCTTAAAATGTGATGTAAACTAAAATTCATATATAATAACACATAATAGATATGAGTCTCAATAATATATCATCATATATTACTACATACTTGAACTCAAATTATCAAAATTCTCAAGAGAAAATATAAGAACTCTCAAAAAAAAAAAAATACATCTAAATAATAATTCTCAAAAGAGAGACATAACAAATAAAAACTAATAAAACAAAATGATCCATTTTATTTGAAAAAATAAAAATTTAAATATTAAGAGGATTTATCACTAGTAAAATATATAAGTGATAACTAAAAAAATTTTTAAAAAAATTATTTTAAAAAAGAAAAGAGATGACTAATGTTTGAAGTTTTTCTACATTCTAATTAAGTTAAACCGTGAGTAAATATATGATACTTCTTTTGTTTTGTTTTGTTTTTTTATTATTAATTTTTTTAATTTTATGATAAATGATATATTTTAATTAAATCAATGAGGTGATTAATAATTTATTTAACGTTTCAAACTCATAGTCCTTTCCTCCCTTTTTCTCCTTCTTTTTTTTCACTTTTCCTTTTTATATCATTTTGAGACATTATTGATAATTTATTGGTCAATAATGGACTTTTTTCACTTTTATTTAATTTTTTACAAATAAATTTAGACCTAATTGAATTGAAAAATTCAGAATGCAAATCTAATTAATTTATGTTCTTTTGCCTATAAAAGTACTAGTATCAATGTATTTTTGGTTGTTTTATTTTACTATTATGGGAATTACTAGATCATCCTTCATAGATATATATATATATATATATATATATATTTATATATATATATATATATATACACACGTGTGTGTGTGATTTAACATTCAATTTAAATTTATTTAGAACAAATTTAACTCAGTTTAAAATTAAAGAAAGCTCAAATTGTGTCGACCTAGAAGTTGATCTGACTCGATGCTAACTTGATCTGATTTATGAGTTAACTCAAATTAACTCAATTTTCGACCTAATTCATATATTTATTTAAATTATTTAAAATATTTAAAAATATTTAAAAATAAATAATTTTTTTTTTATTTAAAAAATTAAAATTATGAGTGACTTAATTTGATTTAATATAAAGTTATTTTTATATATTTGACTTGATAACTTGATTTGACGTGTCAACAATTCAAGTACTCAATCATAATCCACCTAAAAAAATTGTGAGCCAAAGTTACCATTATTGAATCCATTTAACTTCACTTGTTTGTCATCTCTATTTTTAACATACAAATGAAATTAGCTGCTTTTCTTCTTTCTTTTATAAAATTTTTCATTTTTATGATATAAACTGTTAGCTCTACGATTTCATCTTATTTATTAATATTAAAAATGTTGAATTATGATTTAATATAATCATTATATAAAGTTTGCTTATCATTGTAATAATAAATTCACTAGATTTGTGCTATATTTATATGAATAAAAACTATTCTCTTTCAAAAAAATATAAAATGTTTTTGTAATTTAATTGCTTTTGTGAGGATAATGCCCATTAATTTTTTAATTTTCATATATAGGAAGTACTCTTATTTATTAAATGCTCATATTCTAATTTTTATTGATTGTTAATGATTGTCTGTTGTTATTGTTGCCAATTGTTGATAACTAATAGCTAATTATTATTAAATATTTGATAAAAATTACTGTTCTTGTAGATGTTATTATGAATAATAACCAATATAAACTTAAATAATTTTTTGCCTAAAAGTCATTATTATTGTCACCATAATTTTTTTTTTCTCTAAATAGTTATATGCATTAGATAATAATAATAATAATAATAATAATAATAAAATCAATCCTTCACTTTTCTTTGAAAGAAAAATAAAATAATATATTATATACTAATTTTTTTTCAAAAAGTTAAATATGTATCTCATAATTGGTCAATAAAAATAATGGCAAGCTAAATTTGAAATTAAGGCATGACGCACAAATACATTTTGAAAAAGATAATTGAGTTTTTAAGACAAAAAGTAAAAATAATTATATAAAAGCTTTAACAAGGAAGCTTTTTCCAACTGTTGTTATTTGTATAAAACCATCAGCAGCTCCGACAAATTGAATAGTGAAAATACTTTTAAAAAAGAAAAAAAAATAAACACCTTTAACTAAAGATCGAATTATTAAATGAAATGAAATCAAAGAAAAATAATGTATTTTTTTGTACAATGAAGACCCATCAAATTTTCTGATAAAAAGAAGTTAGAAGTTAAAAAAAAAAACTACTAATTATAGATTTTCAAATACTTCAAGTAAATTACATATTGATGAGGCATTTATCGCCAAAAAGAGTAAAAGTTCTATCACAGGGTGAGCAAACGTGTGTTTAGGAGGCTATATTATTCATAGTCATTATGATACTTAAGTTAGTATGAGAGATTAAGAATTTAAAAATGTAGAGAACTTGAGAATGAGAGTAAGTAATAGAAACCTCTAACAAAAATGTTCTTTTATTATAAAGAAGATGATTATTTATATTGTTCTTGTTCTAGACTATTGGCAGATATGTCAAGAATAGTATATGTTAAATTTGTATTTATTATTTTGAAATATAAAAAAATTATGTATTATCTAACCGTCCTTCGTTGATCGAATGTTAAGGATGTAACCGCATTTCATTGATTGAACGTTCTCTTAGTTTGTTATTATATTTTTCAAACACTGCAACAATTCGGTTATTTTATGTATCACCTTTAATAACAATCAATTCTAAAGGGAATGCTATTTATGTGAAGAATACGTGTCCATTGCGATGATATTTGGTTCGGCGACCACTAATCTGAATTATATGTGTTGCAGAACAAAGATGAGGTAGGCTTAAGAATTTTATTAGAGAAAATATACTGATCCACAGAAATTATGGAGTGGATGGTGAATAAGATTTAAGGGTGAATAATAATATGAGATCGAAAGGTAATTAAAGCCAGGGAAAGAATGATTGGATTTGGCGTTATATAATAAAGCAAAAAATCATGTAAAAGATAAGATTAACTCAGATGCTTCGACATGCGTGCACGTAAATCCAATGAGGCACAATGGATTAGGTTATACGCTCAATACGTCCTTTTCTTCTAAATGCTTCCATTGTAGCCTCCTACAATCATCACAATTCAACAGCCTCGCATAAACGAAGAAATTAAATTATAAAATATAAAATTATAGGATTCCAAATAAAATTTAAAATGATTAACTATTTATTATAATAAAATTATAAATATAATAAATAATTTATAAATTAATATTATAAATATAATAAATAATTTCTAAATTAATATCTAAAAAAAAAGGTAATAGAAAAAGGGGAAGAGTTTATCAATGCTATGCATGAAATTATTTTATACTGAAGAGGCAGCAAAAGAAAGATTGAAAGAATATAATAATATTAAGAAAATGCGACACATAGCATGATTTTTTTCCCAAGGGTTAAGCTGATGCAGACACTATTAGATGAAGAAAGCAATCAATCATTCATTAGCAAGTGTGGTCTATATTACATAAAGAGAAATCGACTTAACAATAAAAAGGTTAGAGCTTATAGCCGCTCACTTTTTCTTGTTTCCCCTCTTTCTTTCTCTCTTCTTTTCTAGCTCTTTAATTAAATTATTTTTGGAGATCAATTTTTTTTTTAATTTTTCTCTTTTAATTTTCATTTGTTTTATCATTTGTGTTATTAAATAAAGTCCAAATATATTCATTTATGTAAGATTATATGTTTTTTCATGAAATTTGTTATCATTTTGATAGTGAACTTCACCATATCAAAAATATTCAGATCATCAAGTTCATTTAAAAACTATGAGAATCAATTTGTGGCTATTATGAACACGTTTTCTACTAAATTGCAATTTCAAATATTCAATTATTTCGATTAGAGAATATTATAGATATATTTAATTTTTAAAATATTTTCATACTTTTTGATATATTATTTTTATTACTATTTTTATAAATCATCAACTTGTACAACTATTTAATTCTATGAATAGAATTCTAATTTTCCTGAAAAAAATTATGGCCAATATATATCAGGTAAATTTACCCTAGATAACAAAGAGCTTCTAACTCCCGAAATTTGAATTACAAATAGAAATATGGACTGATAACACATTAACTAAAGTACATCTATATTTGAATTTGATTGTCCTTATCATAATTTAGGTAATTAATAAAGTTTGCTATTAACTTCTTTAGTTTTTGGGTTTGATTCTTGAAGCTATCACTTATATATAATAAATATTTGCAAATGCATGCAGATATGAAAGGTGAATTATCAGGGAGGAATTTAATCTCCCTTAAGATCATTAGAAATAAATTTAATCTCGACATGAACTAATTCAAATATATACTTCCATAAATAAAAAAAATTAAGCAATGATTTTTATATACATTATAACTTTACAAGGTCCATTTCCTCTAAATTGTATAATATTATCTCTTTAATCATCCTGACTCTACAATCATGTAACCAGTACATGTTTTCAGAATTGCTATTCCAGCAATGCACTAGTGATTGAATGTTTTCTTTCGCGCCTCAAAACTAGATTTAACACGCGAATTGCTAACCAGATTTAGAATTTACTACTTAGTGTAAACTTCACAAATTTTACCTGTACACATAAATTCCCAGACTTTTACAAGCTATAACTGGGAAAGTTTAACGTACATTTGTAGACAACAAAGGAACTTAAAAAGTTTAAAGTATATTTGTAGAAAACAAAGTAACCATCTAAATTAACCAGAAAAAAAATGAACAATAATATATATGTATTAATATATAAATGAATATTTTCTACAAATATAGTCAATTTATAATATGGATTAATTTAGTCAAAAGTATGTGACGACTACTTATGTATAAATTAAATTTGAGTCATTTTTTCTTTTTATTAGTTCTTTTAAGTGTTTTAATTTCAAGTTTTTCAAAGAAAAATAACTGAGTTTGTTTGATATATTATTAGATCTGGTGTTTAGATCATTTGTGATTTATTGTGTTTTTCTTATTTTATTTCTATGAGTTTATTTTCCTTTTGTCATAATAATTTTCAGATCTGATTTTGTTGATTTTTCATTTTTAATTTTGATAGGTCATTTTAATTTTTCTTTAGAGAAATATGAGTCCTCCTTTATGGGATATTTGAGTTCCTCATATATACAATGAGTAATTTATGTTGTTTTCCTTTCAATCAAACTTATTCCAAGGACAAAGGACATAAAAATCCATACGTGACGAATTAACTACGAGAAGTATGGTCAAATTAATAATCGAGTGAAGCATGCTTATTGATATATAAATTATCAAACTCAAACAACATGATTGAAAATCTCCAAATAAAGCTATTACAAGCATATTGTTATAATTTTAATTATATTGATTTATATATTTGTATCAAGATGTATCTATTTTATTATATGAATAAAGATTCACATTTTCTTAAAAAAAAAAAAACCCATACATGGAAAATAGTGGTGCATTCTTTTTCGTACAATTAAATATATACCTATAGATAAACAAACAATTATACTTACGTGGTTGTGTATGTTTCTTGCAATGGATGATGATCTACCTAACTCCCTATATGTAATGCATAGCACTCCCTTAACTTTCAGTTAGTGAGGCTTTGAAATAAGAAAGAGACAATGGTTAGGGTTTTAGCCTTTTAGGGGTTATTGGTTATCATAAAGAAAGAGGGATTGTTTATGTTTATGGATCAATTTAGTGAAATGCATGTGACGAGGAATCCAATGATCAAGCATGGACAGGTTGAAACAAAATAACACACTTTTTGATGACTAATATTCGACTTGGAGAGGAAGCGACATGTCAAGTTTCAAAAATGTCGATTTCATCATGGAAAACTAATATTTATTAGTAGTAGTAATAGTTAATTAATTTCATATCGTGATTTATATGGTTAACTATTGATACTTAATTCAAATATTGATCATGCCCGAGGCCAATTCATCATTCTTTGTCTGTTTATGGTAGGATTTTGTCTTGCACAAATGATGAAATGACTCAAATTTCGATCTCTATGTTGCTTGTACGTTGATAACATTTTTATTATTGGTTCTATAAAATAACTTAAAAAGTGATGAGATTAGAATCTTTTTATTTAGATCATTCTGATAATTAAGTCAATATTAAAAATTTAAGAGAAAAATAATAATCATAATCTGTCTATAGTTGAATTAGGATTTATTTAATATGATGTATAGGGAATACTTGCTTGTCCATTTAGATAAGAGATATAATTTAAAGTTATGTCATACTTATCAAAACCAATATAGACGAAGTTATATTCTGAGAAAGTATATATGAATGGAGCCATAAGATATGTATCCAATAAGATTAAAAAATATCTGAATTGATTATAAGTGAATATTAGCAATTATTTTAAGTAAATTTTATAGTAACATATAAGTATTATGTTATTGTACAAAAATTTAAAAGTATATATGTAAGTTATTAATGATTTATTATAATTTTATCAAAATAAAAAAATATTGAAAATGATAAGTAATTACAAATATTAATTAAATTATTATTTAAATATTTAAAATTATATTAGATATTGTATTATACTATATAAAGTATTAGAGTATTATTTTAACCTTGTTATTCCTAGAAATAGGACTAGTATTTAATTATGGCTTTAAAAGAAGAACGTAGAGAGAAGAATATAAGGAAAAGGAGAAGAAGACGAGAGAGAGACTTGGCTGCCAAATTGTTTTCTTGGTAGAGGAACATAAAATAAGAAAAGAAAAGGAGATTGCCTAGAAAAAGACATGGCACCCCCGACAAAGATTTGGCAGTACGGACCAGACCTGCCATATTCTCCAGCCCTCCCTCCCTCTCTTCTTCCTGTGATAAATATCTCTTGTTGCTGACGAAGGAGAGTTCAACGGATATACCTCGCGATTTAAGGGTTGGTTTGTTCCTTTGTTTGTTTGCTTCTAACCTTGAATTGCGGTTCAAGTGAATAAAACCATACTTTATGCGAACGAGAATAATTCCCATCTCACAATTAATTAAATAAAATAGTATTTTAACGTAGATTGGAATGTTCTTGGAAATTGGAAATTCTAAACAACTGTTACTCATGAGATGCTGCCGTAGATTTTTAGTTACGTTGTTGTTTTATAAATGGGCACTCAATTTCTTTTAATATGGCAGGCTCAGCTCAATATTTTTTTAAAGTCGTAATTATATACAAATTCCTCACTTTCTAATCAATCTAGCTAATTATTTCATTTTTTTAATTAAACTCAATCTTAATTTTTTGTTTTAAAAACTCTTGCACTACAAAAAAATTTACTTTTTTATTACAATAATTATTATTACTAAATTTGTAACTTATACCTTTGTAACTAAAAATTTACGATATCTATGACAATAAAAATTATAACAATTAATGTCAAATTTGTGACAACAATTCTACTGTTACTAATGCTATACTTAGTGATAATTTTTATTATAACTAATATTTTATATGTTGTTACATATCACTTAATATTGTCACAAATTAATTGACTAGTCAAAGCAAATAATATTGATAACTTCAATTTATGTCACGAAAAAGAAAATGTAACAACATTTGTGGTAAGTAAAATTATATATGTAAAACTCATAATTATATTGGTTACATTTTTTAGTGTCACTAATATATATAGCGATTATTTATAATTGTTACCGATAGTTTAATTTACTGTAACTATTATTGTCACTCATTCATATAGTGATCAAACTATATTGTCATATAATTAATATAGAGTGATGATTATATATATATATTCATTGACAGTTTCTATCGTCACTTAAAAATGATTAGTGACAATAATTTTTATCATAAATATTAATTTATTTAGTGATATATGGATTTCTTATCACTTATCTATCATAATATGAAATATAAATTTTTATGATAATTATTTTTGTCATTAAAAATTTATAAGATGACCAAAAAAATATATCATGAGTGATAATATATATTGTAATTATAATCATTAATATTGATTTATAACACCATTAGTCACATTTTTACTTGTCACTGAAAATATATTTTTAAAATAAATAAATATTTGATAATATTTTTAATTTCATTAGCAATTATATTTAAGTATTTATTCTAATTATTAATGATAAATAAAAATAAAAGAATTAAAATGATATATTTTAATAAAATTTTAATTAAAATTGTACGTTTTGATTAACTCCATCGAAGTTTGCATCACATATAAATGTCAATAATTGACCATGCTATACATATATAAAATAAAATGAGAAATTTTATCCCCAAAAGTCCACCCAAATGAATCAGAATTCAGTAAAAGCCAGGTCCAGACAACATGTAGCATGAATATATATGGTGACGAAGCATATTGCTAACAAAATGGAATTCAAAAATTAATTCATCCACGAAGGACTGCTTCAAAAGCACTAGGGTATGAGTGATATCAACAATAGGCTCCACCAAAATTCGCTGTTCACCTGCAGGATGCAAAACAAAATTTTCTTGCAATAAAGCATGTGCACACAAATTAACATATGTAGACACCATATATATATATAATTAAATCACAAAAATTTTAATTTTGTGATAAGTGTATAATATTGTCGTATAATCATAAGATAAAAAAATAAAATTATTGCTATTATGATAAGTTAAAAATTCGTGTCATATATCATTAATAATTTGTGACAATATTATTTATGACTATATAAAATTGTTACAAATCATAAAAATTTTAATTTTTTGTGATAAGTGTATAGCATTCTCACGTAATCATGAGTTAAAAATAAAATTATTACTATTATAACTAGTTAAAAATTCTTATCATATATCATTCATAATTTGTGACAAGATTATTTATAACTATATAAAAATTGTCATGAATCATAAAAAATTTATTTTTTTTGCGATAAGTGCATAACATTGTCACGTAATTATAAGATAAAAAATAAAATTATTATTACTGTAACTAGTTGAAAGTTCTTATCATAAATCATTCATAATTTGTGACAATATTATTTATGATTATAAAAATTGTCACGAATCATAAAATTTTTAATTTTTTTGTGATAAATGTATAACATTATCATGTAATCATAAGATAAAAAATAAAATTATTACTATTGAAACTGATTGAAAATTCTTATATGTCATTGATAATTTGTAATAAGATTGTTATGACCATATAAAAATTGTCACAAATCAAAAAAATTTTAATTTTTTTGTGATAAGTGTATAACATTGTTATGTAATTATAAGATAAAAAAATATAACTATTACTATTATAACTAGTTGTGATAAGATTATTTATGACTATATAAAATTATCACGAATTGCAAAAATTTAATTCTTTGTGATAAGTGTATGACATTGTCATTTAACCATAAGATAAAAAATATAATTAGTGCAATTGTGACTAGTTGAAAATTCTTTTCATATATAATTTATGACAAAATTATTTATGATCATATTAAAATTGTCATGAATAACACAAAATTAAAAATTTTTTTTATGATAAATGTATAACATTATCATGTAATCATAAGATAAAAAAAAATAAAAAATTTGCTATAGTGACTAGCTAAAAATTATTGTCACATATCAATTATAATTTGTGACAAGATTATTTATGACCATATAAAAATTATCACGAATCGCAAAAATTTAAATTTTTTTTGTTATAAGGATATAATATTGTCACATAATTATAAGATTAAATAAATAAATTTATTACTACTGTGACTAGTTAAAAATTATTGTCATATATTAAACAAGATTATTTATGACCATGATAATAAAAATTTTAAATTTTTTGTGATAAGTGTATAATATTGTTATGTAATTATAAGAATAAAAAATTAAATTATTATTACTGTGATTAGTTGAAAATTTTTGTTACATATTATTTGTAATTTATGATAGTATTATTTATGACCATATAAAAATTGCCACAAAAAAATAGATTTTTTGTATTGTTGGGCGGAAGAAGGTTGACCATCATAATGGTTTAACTATGATGATTATTTCTTTCTATAATGAAGAGTTGAGAAACTGCTAAAATTTTAATGAAACAAATTTGATTCTCTATATCTTTTATTTCACCTTTGAAATTCTCTTTTTTAATAGGTTATTTTTTTTGCAGATTAAATGTTTTTCATCTCAAATTTGATTTCCAACTTGGATCGTGTTTTCTTAATTAATAGGCATGGTATCTACTTGAATCCAACGATCAATTTATTGTCCATTATTGATGTAAATATAAGAATTGCAACTTGTATTTGAAGATTTCATTTCTCTAACAGATTATTTTTGTTAAAGTAATTTTATCAAATGCATCTATTTGTTTGATTTTTTCAACCTCTAAACTTTTAGCTTTTTTTATTTTTAGAAGCGATCACATAATGCATATATAATGGAGAAAGTATTAGAAATGTATAATTCAATTTAGTGAGTTGATAATTATAAATAATCAAAATTGAAATTTTAGCTTCTAAAGTTAAGTTAATAATGTTTTTGATTTGCGTGGAGGTATGCCAAGTCGCTAGATAAGTTAAGTTACTATAGTGGTCAACCCTCTGCCATATGAGAGTGTATTTAAAACAAAAACTTAAATTTAGGATTAATTAAAAATATGAAATAATTAATTAGATTTACTGAAAAGTGAAAATTTTGGAGAATTTTCAGAAATTAGGTCTAAATTAGGTCATTTTTAAACTGCCTAATGAGTTGAAAGTTGACACCGAAATTAAAAACCAAAAAAAAAAAAAAAAAGGTGCATTTCACTCTTACTAGTTCATTTCCTACTTTTTTCAATTCTATCAAACATTAGATGATGAATAAAAAGAAAACTTAAATATGAGGTCTTCATCATAATGATGAATTATACTAATTCACTATATATGTTGTTGATATATAAAAAAGATTTAAAGTGATTATTTGATCAATTTTTTTATTTTTACTTAAATAAAATCACACAATTCTGAATAAAAAATTATATTCTAATATTAACTATGTATGTTAATGCATAAAAAATATTTAATGTGATTATTGATCAATTTTTTATTTTTGGTTAGATAAAATCACAAATAATTTTAATAATTTTTTTATCAATTTAAATTTAAATTTAGTAATTTAAGATCAAATCAATAAAATGACTCAAACTCAATTTGACTCTTAGATTTTTAAATCAAACAAATTCAGTTATTTCAAAATTTCTACTAATTAAAACATATTGTAAACTCTTTCAAATCCAAATTATGGATCGGATAAGAATTTACTATTTTCATTGTAATTGTTGAATTATAATTTTTAAGAAATAAAATTAGGAATAGATATTTGGCTCAGTTTGCTGAATACTTTATCAGACTCTAGATATTTCTATTTTTAAATAACATATTTCAAGTGTTTGGAACATATTATTAAAATATTAATTTTTATTTATAAGATTATTATAAAATTTAAACTATAAACACTTTATATTAAACTACTTATTATTTAATAAAAAAATATATTAAAAATAATAATTTTATGAGTCTCATTGGTTGTCAGTGACCATCATTAGTCGATGGCAATCATTGATAGGTATCAGTAATCATGGATGATTGGTGATAATAAATAAATGTATATATATGATTTATTTTTTATTTGGATGAGTTTGTCAAAATCTGAAAAATAACTTTTTATTTTTTAAAAAAATTATTTTTCTTAAAAATAACATAATTTTTCATTAAATAGGAAAATATTTTCTATTGAATAATTTTCATGAGCATGCTAAATATTAAAATGCTAAAAATATTTTTCAAAACAAATGGAGCCTAGTCTAGAAATCTGTTTTTAACTACCATAGCCTATTTGTTTCCTTATTTAATTCATATTATGAATATTTCATTATATTTCAAATTATAATTTCCATCACTAAAATTTTAAATTTATTATTTGAAATATGATAACATGACTTATTTTATTGGTTTGAAAAGGAGTTTTTATAGAATAGACAAAAAAAATTTAAAGTTAAATATAGATGTGCTGTTCAATATTGATCTTAGAAAAATTCATAATATTCTGGTTGAAATAGATGTAAAAGTTTGAATGAAGTGTCCAATCCCTTTAACTTAGAAGTTACGAAAAGGGGATAATTTCGTCTATTGCTGGAAAAAGTATGTTGAGATCAAATATTAGTGATTCATAAAATGTTCATTTCAAAAGATAAAGCCTATAATAACTAATATTAGTTTCAGATATGCTTTACGACAAATAAATAGTCCTTTTATATGTTCGTACAAGTGAAAAAACGAATTCCTAAAAAGATAATGATTTTTCCTTTTCCTTTTTCTTTTCGTTTGAGGCTTATGTTTTTGATTTAAGGCAGTGAAAATAAATTTTAACTTTTTGAGAATGAAAGAAAAAATTACGAAAGAGTAAAGAAAAAAGATTATGCCTAAATAAAAAGGAAATGTTAATCTATTTCGTGGTTATGGCTTGCAATTTACAGAAGGTATGTTTGAAGGGTGCCCTAAAAGCAATGGAAGAAAAGGAATATGATAATTCAATTTGATATAAGGAGAATGGAAATCATATTCCTTGTGGGATAGAGAACTGTGCGAGGTAACACAGAGACAGGGATACCCAAGCCCTAGATTTTGACCTCTCGAAATGTGTGGTGTACATAATACTACTACTTTATATATATAGGTGGGCTCCTTCCTCATAAATAAACACACACATTTATTCCATTTTATCATCAAAGCATATAATATATATCGTTAAAAGCTACTTTATATATTCATTAATAATAATAATAATAATAACTCAGCTCTTACCCCTCTCCTGTTCTTGTTGTCCATATAGATGACACCATCACGTGTACCACCAATTTTTATTTTTTCCATCATCCTGACGTACCTAGGTATTGAGTTTTCGAGTAAATTAATTTCACTAATGGTCGGTGAATTCTGTCATTATTCCTTTGTATATATACACGGCCGTAATTATTTAAGGAAGATTGGTTATTTGCATGTGAATAATTTAGTTAATTAATTACCTGAAAGTACGTTTTCTTTTTTTTAAATTTCTACTTGAGATCGAAAGTTGAGGAGTAATAAAGGTTGTGTTATATTCTTAATGTGGTACTAATTATGTTATGCAATTTACATTTTTATTCATCTATTATTTGTTACATACGGATACAAATATTTGTAATATCAATATATTAATTATTTTTATTTTCAACACCATCACTTTTATTCTTATTATTTTTATTATTACTATTTTCACTAAAATTGTTGTCTCGACTACAGTTACTATCATCACTATTTTTTTACTACTTCACCAATATTATTATCATTCAATTATTATTTTGTCAGTGTTACCATCATTCATTGATCGTAATTACTACATCATAATTTTTTAATAATTAATTAAAATAAATAAAATATAAAATATAATTTGTGATTTCATTTTATTACATAATTTTATTTTTATAACAAACATCATTTTATAATGATTGTTATATCATTAAGTTATTACATCTTTAATTATATTATATGTGATTGTCTCGTATAGCTAATATAGCTTCAAAGAAATGAATAATTTCAGTGTATATTTTCCTTAAAATTAGTAATTGGTAGATACATTATCTTCAACAATTAAAATTGTCAATTTTCTTATAAAGATTAGCTTAAAAACCTTAAGTTTAATACATTAAAACTTTCAAAAGATAACAAAACGCTATAGAACTAAAGTTTGAATCTGTACTTTTTAATAATATAATACAGACATTATTACTTACTAGACCCCCGGCCCTGATCTTGTTCACCACATGAGGTGCCACAATGCCCAAACAATGTAATTAAGTTAATTTTAGAAATGTATTCTAAAACAAATAATTTCAGAAATGGATAATAATGTCAATTAATTTGAATTGATGAAATTCAATTATTTCAATAATCAAAATTCATTTTGATTCAATTTGATTATTAAAATTCTTGGATATTTTAAAAAAATGTTAATTGAACTAAATTAATCAAAATTATGCTAATTAATATATAAATTATAATTTTATTAATACTATATTAATGATTTTTATCTATCATATATAGAATTTAATAACTTTAATAATAATAATAATAATAATCTACTATTAGAATTATATATTCACTAATAATATAGAAAATAATACTTTATAAAATTATAAATAAATTCAATTATTTTTGTCATAATTTACAACCGAATTGAATATTTGATTTTTTAGTTTTCAATCAGAATTAAGTTTGATTGAACTACTATTTTAAAAGTTAAAGAAAAAAGAATTTAGTATGAAGCAACAGCCCTAAATAATATTGGCTTAACAGTTTGATGTTGGAGGTAGTCCACAACCCCACACCATAAGTACATCATAGACTATATAAGACAATTCGATGGTAAATTCTATACGCAAACCATTTTATTACCCATAAACAAAAGATATTGCCATTAGTACTGTTGGTGACCTCTGTTATATTGCGTATAGATCAGGCACCTTTTAATTTTTATTTATTGACGACTACTGCTGAGTCATTTTCCCTATGTTGTGTGGTTCTACAGGGTCTTACTAATAGCCTGAATAAATACATCTTTCTCTGTGTGTGTGTGTATATAACTTTAACTAGGTTATAAATGTCCAATATTAAGGGTCAAATTGGCAATTGATTAGAACATTTTGTGAAGGAAAAGTTCTCTCAAAGATGAAAGCAAAATGATTACCTCGTGCAAACCTATGTCGATCTACTGCATATTCTGATGAACGAGTATGTAAATTAATCATTTAAAGTAAGGAATTTAAAACATTTAAAATATGATAGAGTCAATTATTCAAGTTTATTAGGTTGAAATTGTCATTTCAAAACTAAGTCAAAATTCTTTCAAAAAAATCGAGATTAATTTTTTTGGAATTAGTCTTCAAAATAGCATTATTTTTTTTAATAAGTTGGGTCTGAGAATGTAATTATCAACAGTTTTTTAAGTATAGGGCTATTATTTTAAATCATTAATAAATTGATTAATTTTCACAAACAGTTATGGTAAATATTATTTATTTATTGATATTAAATTAAAATTGAGACCACCGAACGCATAGATCAATTGACATGAGATTGTTCTAGTTTAATTAAAGGTCTCGAGTTCGAGTCTATGGATATGCAGTTGTGTTAAAATTTAATAGGGAGAATTTTGTCAATTTTTTTATCCTACCTAACTCAAATTTAGATTAATCTCATATTTAAAATAGGGAAAATTTTGTCAATTTGTGATCCTACCTAATTCGAATTTAGATTAATCTCATATTTAAAAAGAGTGCGAGAATATCAAATGATATAAATAAAAAAAATTTGAGTGATCCAGAGTATAGTGATATTGACTTAGCCATAAATTTATTATTTATTGACATTAATATTAAACCATCCTTAGGAATTTTTTGGTTAGATAGTATGAGATTTTTGAATTTTTCTACTGTTAAATAAGATTATAAATCATAAATAGACGCATGTATAAATAATATAGAAAAACTGTCCACCCCCTGTTATTCTAAAGATCTCTCTTTTTAAAAAATTTGGATATATTAATTGATGAAAATTGCTACTACCTTTTTTCTGTCCACTTTGAGATAAAGCAAAAGCAGAGAGAAAAAAGCAAGAAAGAAAAGAAAAACATTAAAAAAAAATAATAAAGAAAGACAAAGGTTCTCAAGCCTCCATGATTTAAATTCTCTCAAACAACAGAACTTTGGGTTTTCTTCTCTCTACTTAAACAACAACAACAAGTCTCCTCAAAACTTTCTACAAAGACTCTGTTTGGGAGCTTCAAACAAAGGAAAAGAAAGATAAAGTTGCAGAGCTAGAGAGTGAATCATTTCCTTCAGGCAATAGCTTAACTACCAAAGTGAAGAAACTATTCATTTTCTTCAAGAAGCAATAATGAATAGAGGTGTGTTGCAGAGCTCACCACCGGTGCAGCAAATAATGGCCGGAAACCCTAACTGGTGGAACATCAATAACATAAGACCACCTACTTATCTCCAGCAAACCTCTCCCTTTCTTCCTACTAATATTTTCCCTCACTACACACCTTCTTCTTCTTCTTCATCATCGTCTTCTTCCTCTTCCTCTTCATCATCTTCTTGTTCTTCGTTTACCATTCCTTCTTGGCATGATAACCAGGATCAACTTCCAGAATCATGGAGCCAACTCCTCATGTAAATTCCTCTCCGTCTTCTGGGCGCATGTGTTTTACTTTCCTTTTTCTTGGTCAATAGGTTCTCAGGATTTTAGCTTACAGCTATAGACATGATTCCACTGCCGCTATCTAAAGCTCTTCCTTTTTTTTTTTTTTTTTTTTTTTAACCTTAGAGATGCAGGATATAATTCTTCTTTAGTTCCTTAACAACTCATCATATACTCCATATACTTGTGTTCTATTCATGTTTCATTTATATACATGCACTTTTCTTTTCTCTTTCTGTATAGATCTTTGAAATTTACTATACATATATTGTGATGCGATTTTTTCCCGTTCTCTTTTAGGGGTGGATTGATGGATGAAGATAAGGGTAACATGAACCATTTTCAAGCTAAAAAGTTAGAGAATTGGGAGGAGCAAATGTTACATCATCAACACCATCAAGCTTCTACTGGTTCTGCCATTGTGGATGTGAAGCAAGAAAACTCAGTAAGTAGCTATGTCTATGGACATGCAAATGAAGATTTCCATCAGCAGACAGCAAAATCTAGTTGGTCTCATCAAATGATTCCTCCTGCTGTTTCTTCCCCTAAGTCCTGTGTTACAAGTTTCAGCAGTAACATGTTGGATTTTTCTACCAACAAAGGAGATGCCACTGCCAGACATCCTCCCCCAGATCGATCCTCTGAGGTGTGGAAGAGCTAAGTTTGTTAATCTAGTTAGATATTATACACGCACACGCGCGCACACGTATATATTTATGTTCCAAAATTTTATCGATAAAAATTTTTAATCGCAGATTAAGTCATAAACATTCAACGTATAAACAAATATAATTCTAAAGTTCATATCCTACTCGAAGCCTAATTAACAAACAAGAAAAGAGAATTTAAGGAGCGTTTCTATACTATTCCATACCATAGATTGGACATTCTTAGTTTAGGTCAGCGTTTTTTTTGGGGGGGATAGGTCCTGATCTGTTTAGCTAATAATAATATTTATTACAGCTGTACGAATCATAATAAATTCTTAATTACTTGTCTCTTTCCTCCTTTGTTATTGTAGTGTAACAGCACTGCAACTGGTGGGGCAGTTAAGAAAGCTAGGGTTCAACCTTCTTCAACCCAATCTACCTTTAAGGTAATGTATAAATATATGGCACAAACACATGCGTCCGTAAATACATGCATCCCCATATACAGAACATGCACAAACACTCGCAAACATTCTTGGGGTGGTGATTGTTGTCTTTCATGATTGTCCATTTCTTGAAGAACGACTATTCTTTTACGCTTTCGTTTCGTCCATAATTTTTTTTTTTTTAAAAAGGGATAAAAATCTTGCAGCCGAAGCAGATTAATAATTAAGTTGTCCATTTTTTGTTTTCACCAGGTGAGGAAGGAGAAATTAGGTGACAGAATCACTGCCCTTCACCAGCTAGTTTCTCCATTTGGGAAGGTAATTAGCTGGCTAGGCTTTTAACCTAATTATTGGTTAATTAAGAAAAGCCTTCTATTAAGATATACATGTGGAAAAAAAAAAAAAGATTTTTTTTTCACAAAAGTTTCTTATTTATTTATTTATTTTGGAACTAGCTAGGGCCTTTTCTTTCTCTTTAGAGTGTAAAGAAGACAAGAAAATATGACTTTGGATGTTTGTGGTGTGGTATTTTGCTCTTTTCTTTTGCAGACTGACACAGCCTCTGTCCTGTTAGAAGCTATAGGGTACATCAGATTCCTTCAGAGCCAAATTGAGGTAATGTTTCTTTCTTTCCTTTATTTTTGCAAACAACCATGTACCAGTGATGGGTCACTGTTAAAGTTTCATCTCACAATCTTCTATTAACATTCTTTTAGCAGTTATTGAACTCCTAAAATATTTGTATATACCTTGAAAATTGCAGGCTCTTAGCATACCGTACTTGGGCAGTGGATCCTCAAATAATATGAGGCAAAAACAACAACAACCTGTAAGCAATACTCTCTAGAAATATTTAAATTATATTAGTCTTTTTCTTAGCCCAAGTTGCAGCGAGGAGGATCAAACCTGTGACTTAGAAGTCTAGAAAGATATAAAACTAATGGGAATAGACTCTGAGCGTCTATTAATCTATTATTCAATTCGCCAAACTCTTATCTCTTTGTCTCTCTCATGTGCATGTGGGATGTATATGTGTGCATGTGCATGAGAATATTTTGTGAATTATTTGGGCATTAATTGATTAATGATTGTAATTTCTTGGTATAGGTTCAAGGTGAAAGGAATTGTATATTTCCTGAGGACCCAGGTCAGGTATGCTTTATTGGATCCATTACCTCTCCTTTTAAGGGTTTTGGGCAACTTTGAATTTGAAGATAATTGAATAAAAAAAGTTATATCTATATACTTTCATTTCCTAGTGTTTGCTCTAATTTTTTAAGCTAAAAAGAAAGTGCTAAAAGAATATGATTTCAGCTTTATAGATGATCAACTAAACTAAGGGCTGTCAAAATGGTTTGAATTTCAAATTGTTGAAGTTTCACAAAGAGAAATGCTAACTTTTGTTTTTCTAATTTTATTTCTTTGACTAGTTGATGAATGATAACAGCATAAAGAAGAATAAAGGAGCTTCTGATCAGCAGGTACTCCTCTAATAATCTAAGTAAAATTAAGAAAGACACCACTTTTGCTTTTTAAGCTCTTTTTCTGGTACATTAAGAAACATATAAAGAGACTATGGGTTTCCAACTGCGGGACTATTAGACCATGGCTTGAACTTCTCTCTTTTACTATTAATTATTATTAGTTGACCTCAATTGCAAATGCGTTTGCAGGACTATAGTGAAGAACCCAAGAAGGACTTGAGGAGCAGAGGATTGTGTCTGGTTCCTGTGTCATGCACTCTTCAGGTTGGAAGCGACAATGGAGCAGACTACTGGGCACCTGCCCTTGGAGGAGGATTCCGATAGATGAATGGCAGCACACAAGAGCTTCATAAAATGATATAATATCATGAGCAGTCACTCTGCAAAAATCTAAGGCTGATTGCTCATGATGCTATACAATCTAGCTAAATGTGTGCTCTATGGCTTAATTAGACTTGTTGATTTAAGTCCTTATTCAATATTTTCTCTCTAATTCAAGATTAAACATTATCTATGTTGTTCCTTAATCAGGTTAGCAGCTGCTAGCTAGCCAGTAATATGTTCCTTTTTCATGTATATGCACTTTTAGTATGATTAATATCATCATTTTAATGCTGTTCTGGAAGCAGCATTCATGGAATCATTTAGCATGACATAATTGGGATGTTCTATTCAATTCTATCATCTTTAATACTTTCTTAATTAATTCATAATCTTTAACAAAATTATATAAAAAAAAAAATAAAAGAACTTCTTAGTTTTAGCTGTTGACAATTTCATAAATCCCAAATACATAAATCATCAAATAAATCAGGTTAATTAACAAATTTGAATTTATTGTTTCACATTATATCAATTATTGGATCACTTGTGGCGCGAACTTTATTTTTTTAGAAATTTTTTTTTTCTAATTTTTTATGATCTGGTTGAACCAAAACCATCAACTACGTAAACTTACCAAATCTATAAATAATCTAAAGCTTATGAAGATGTATATAATATATAGTTGATTTAAATTTCAAATTTCATGACACAGCGTCGCATGATATTCAAAGTATGCACGAGTAACGGTTAGAATTTTATCATATTGGTATAATTGAAAATATTAAATTTGCTAGTTTTAATTGTAGTGGTAGAGGTGAACTCGCCTTACAAATGGGCAGCTAGGGCTTGTAAAATATGATGCATATTTGCAAAATCATCTAATTTCTATGTGTTATATTTTGCACCATAAAAATAATATAGCTTTTGTTTGTTATAATAAATAGCTTTTCCTAATTTAATTTCCAATAAATCTCCAATTCCACTGTCAAAATTGGGGCATGAAAATTCTTAATAAAAATCTTAATCATTTATCTTGGGAAAAATGAAAATAACTAGCCCGAGTTTATTCATTTAAAAAGAAAAATAAAATAGCCAGAATTCACTATGTTAAAATTCTCTCACTAAATATTCAGAGAAAAATAATCACAAATTTTGATTTCAATGCAAGCAATCCAAATAGAAGTTCTTACGACTCACTTTTTAAGTTCCACTTATATTTAAGATGAATATGTATTTTTTAAAAAAATAATGCAAAATTTTGATATTTTCACATATAACTGGTTATATGATACCTATAAAAAAAAAAATATTTTGATGATTTAGAATATTAATTTAAAATGGATCTTCCACACTATATATAATAATACATTAACTCAGCTCCAAAATTATGATTTTACTCTTCAAATTTATAATTTATAATTTGAAATTCAAAATTAAATTTAAAATCATTTTAAATCCATACCTGCTAAAAGTAACGTAAACTTACATGGGACATCAATATCGAAAAAAACACCTAATTGAATAAGTTGAAACCTTCTGCTATATATATTCTGAAAAGAAGCCCGAAAATGAAAAACAAGAAAGACATAGCCTTTATTATCATCATCATCTTCTTCTTTTTCTCTTCTTCCAGCAGGTTTTGTCTGTGCTTATTATCTTTTGTTGATTATTGTTTATACATACTGCAATAATGTAATCTCTTTTATAGGCAATAATATAAGGCGGTGCTTCGAATAATGCCGCTGGAGTTTGCTTTACTTGGAAGGGAAGAATCACATTTTTCCCCTCTGCTATTTAATTTTTTTTCCATGACAAAGAATTCAGCAGGAATATATTGATAGGACTCCATATTTTGTTTGGATATAGGATTCCAAGAAGAAAGTTGCATAAAGGACATGTCAGCTAGTTACATTATATACAAATAAACGTGTACTAAAAGGCCAGGGCAATTGCAAAAATCATCAAGGTACAGAAACTAGGCCGTATAATGCCAATATGAGAGCCCATGTCCATTCCTCTCTTTCACATAAATGTTCGATAAGATGCGACATGGGCAACCCTTCTACTTTTCCAGGCCATTTCGACTAAATTTACTTTTAGAGAATTTTTTTTTTTAAAAAAAAGAAAGAATTCCATCTACATGCATTTCCACTTCTTTTTTTACATTTTTTTTTTTTGACAATTACATGATATTTGTTGTAGACTTTGTATTGGATATAAAACATCTTGTTACATTTTAAAATTTCTTTCTTCTTTTTTTTTTTTTGAATTATCATGCATGCCAATTTTGTCTTATTGAATTCACCTTCAAGAGACTTTCATCAACTGTGTGCGATAAATTCACTTTAAAGTTAAAATTATAATTATTCTTATAAAATTAAAAAATATTAATGAGTATGATAACTATTGAAATTAAATATTTTCAAACACTAATCTCAAAAAAATTGTGACACTTTGTTTTATTATCACTTTAACTTATCTTTTTCTTATATCAAAAAGAATAATTCTCATTCATAAAGATTAAATATAATATTATTAATAAACATAGAAAACATTAAAGTTTATAATTCTTGATAAATCATATTAACACTAAGTATATTAAATTTAATTTAAAAAATAATGATTTTTTTATGAAAATATAATTATATTAATAAAGCATATTAAATTTTGTATTACAACAGCATAAATGCTCTATTTTGTGGTCATATTAAGCAACAATTCAATATTAAAAATTTTATGAATCATATTTTGATAAAAACCTTTCTTATTTTAGTTTTCACCATTTATAAGTTCTTATTTTATTCTAAAGGTACTATTCCTTTTTTTTTTTTAAAAAAAAAACTTGGATCTAATAATATTGAAATGCTTGCATTAAATTATTTATACATTCTTATGCTTAAGTTTACAGATCAAGAAACATTTCTAATTAAACCTGCGCCTTGTTGTAATAAAAGCCAACTTATATTTAGCAATTACCCAAATTTAATTTTTATCACCAGTTTGATAAATTTTTAATCTAAAAATATATTAATTTTTTTGTTATGTTTAAAATAATATGCATATTAATATAAATAATTAAGTTAACTTTCTTCACGCACAATGTTTATGCTATATCAATCTAACTTGACCGACACAACATATATAGAAAGAATGAATCGAATCCAAAACCTAATATATACATTATCAATTAGAGTAGGTCTATGTACATTATCAATTAGAGTAGGTCTATGATAACTGGCACAATATTATTTCTATATAGTCTCTTTTGTAAACTGTGTATTCTATTAAAATCAATTTGTGAACTTGTGCATTGTGCCGGATAATTATAATAATAAATTTTAAATAAATTTAATATTTATTTTAATAAATAAATAAATAAATTGAATGATTAATAATTATTTTATTAAAGTTATTGTCAAGTAAATAAAATAGCTAGAAATTTTTAAATTTTATAATTATATGTATAGAGACAATTGTAATAAAAAAAATTATTTATTAATTTATACTTTCAATTTTATATGACATAATTTCAAGAGAAAATTTATTAAATTTGAATGAAGTAATTTCTGATAATTAATCATACAATTAATATTAAATATTTTATATTAAACAATAAAATTAATAAATAATTATAAATTATATATACATATGTGAGATGATTATAACAAAATATTGATTCATACATTAAATCTTCCGTAATATAATTTTAAGAGAAAATTTGTTAAACTTAAATAAAGTAATTTCTGATAATCTATTACATTATCACTAGCCTTTATATATTAAAAATTTTAACTAATCAATGAAATTAAATTAAATTTTAATTTCTTATTTAAAATTATTATTTTTTGGATTTTTCTAATTTCTTTTTTAGAAGTTATTTAGAATTTTTACTTTTTAGATTTTTTTATTTTTTATTTAAAATTTTTTTGTTATATGTTATTAGTTTTATTTTTAAAATTTTTAAAATTAAGATTTTTTAATTTTCTATTTGGAAAGTTTTTTTTATATGGTAATTGATTTGTCTAATTTCCTATTTAAACTTTTTTGATATGAAATATTTGTTAACATAATATAAAATAATGATATTTGGTTATGTTATATAAATTATTTAATAAATAATTATTTAAAATTAATCTGAAATTAAAATTAATCATATATATTGATTCTAATGCCCACATCTCTGGCAGTCAAGTGGGAATTGACAGAAACTCTCTAACCAAAGTATGATATGAAACGAAACTAATCCATCCAACCCAACCCAAGACTGGCACTGGCTAAGCAATATTTTCATAACTTAACTAGGTTTATTGGTCCGGATTAGTAAAATTAAAAATTAATTAATAGTTTAGTTTTAGTATAACAAATAATCATTTAAAATAATAAAATTAAAAAAATCAATCAAAATTAAAAAGATGAATCAATCGATTCAATATAAAATTATATCATTTTATAAAAAATTTAAAATTTTTAAAAAGACACTATTTTTAATCAAAATTTATATGTTAAAATTAATTTTTATTTTTTTATTATATTATATTTTTAAATTTTAAATATTTTTAAACATTATATATTTAAAAAATTAAAAATCTACTTAAATGATTAATCCGAGTTTCGAATTGATTCTGAAAACATTGCTAAAAAGTCTTGTGAAAAATGGGTGAGGGTGAGGGATGGCATTTTCGTAATACAATTGACGACCGACAAAACAAGTCATGCATGTGATATATCCAGCGCAGGACAGCTATAAACGTGGAGACCAGTCTCTACAGCAGATGATCCTTAACCATACAAAATGTTTTTTTATTTTATATCTATTCAAAATTTTTTATCCATGCTTTATACATATTTTAAGGCACTTAAAATTTGCATATATGTAATTTCTTGTTGAGTCTTGTTGGTTTAATTACTTTGCCAATGAACTTTTAATTTTTAACTTAAATCGTTTGCTCTTCATACATTACATATTGCCTGTGAATTTTAAAATTAAGAAATCAAAGAAAATCAGACAAATTAATAAACTTGAACGATGGAGTTTAATTAAATTGGCACAAAGAATTGAAGAACATATATATATATATATATATATCTGACAATTTGACCAAATAAATATTTTTTTAAAAAAATCACCACCATGCCCTGAAGGGCACACGCAACATGATTTGATTCTAATAACCAATGGCGTCCACATCCATAGTATTAGAAGTTTATCCCAGTTTTTTGATTGCTTCAAAATCGGTGTCCTCATACTATTCCACATTTTTAACTTCCCTTCCCTCCTAGAAAATACCAACATGTGTATTTGTGTCCGCTACTTGCATTTTCTTCAACCTTATTTGTCTTTGTTAGGTATTATAGTACATTTCTTGGTTGACCAAAACTTTAAACGCCTATCACTCCATTTTTCTATATATGACCCAAGATAATAATTATTGTTCATGAATCTTTTGGTTGCAGAGAGAAAACGATGATGGCTCGTTCGATGCTGCTGTTGCTGGGATATGTCGGCGTTTTGGTTTTGGCGAGCATTGGAAACAGTAATATAGCGTATGGTGCAGTTTCTCAAGTGGGCATGAAAAATATAGATAGAGTAAATGAGGAAGGACCATACTTAGGTATTGTAGTCGCAAATGCCTTTGAGATGAACCCTCTTCTCCAATCTCCAAGTTTTGTACCTCACGTTCAGCTTCCCTACTTGGACTTCGCAGGTCAATTTTTATATTTTTTCTTTAAAAAAGAAAAAAAAAACTACTTCACATATAATTATGTATGTTTATTCAAGTATGCAGATAAATACATATAAAGATCTCCTTTTGCTTTTGGTTCCACAGGGAAAAGATTCAGGATAGGAAAGGTGGAAAATGTGTCCGTCATAATTGTCATGACTGGATTAAGCATGGTATGTGTAAAATGCTAATTATTCCATGGTATGACTGTTACTGATATGGATATTTTGTCTTATACTGTAAATTTCTTATTTAGTGTTTATATTCTAATTGTAGTAATTATCATAATTATAGACTTGATTATAGGCTTGATTATAGGATTGATTATAGGATTGATTATAGGATTGATTATAGGATTGATTATAGGCTTGATTATAGGATTGATTATAGGCTTAATTATAGGCTTGATTATAGACTTGATTATAGGCATAATTATAGGCTTGTATACAAGGAAAGTAGGTCTGTATATAAGG
>CATIWR010327523.1:0-47153 GCA_949677035.1 Omphalea diandra | reverse complement strand
CTAAAACACTTGAGTAAGGTTTTGTGTTAGCCTAGAAAACACTTTATTGTAAGGTTGTGTGTTAGTCATTAAAACACAAGTTGTAGTAAGTTGGGTGTGAGCTTGAAAAACACCATTGAATTAGTAAAATACCCAATTGAGAGATTGGGGAGTGGACGTAGGGATTATTTTGCCCGAACCACTATAAAATCTTTGTGTCCTTTCTAATCCTTCTTCTTCTCTTCATCCTTATTTTAAATTTTTAAACAACAATTCAACCCCCCTTTTTGGTGCCTAGGGACAACAATTATCATTAACTAATATGAAATAACCCTTGTTTTATTGGTTTTGGTTTATTACTTTTAGCTTATTGATCATCTTGGTTTATTAGTTTAATTAACCCTTTAAATAATAGACTACTTTTGGTTATATATTTTGCTAGTATTGATATATTAATATTGACTTTGATGTGGTTAATTAGGCATCATAACTTATAGTTCTTGTTGATTTGTTGCTGAATTTTTGTGTTTGCATATTTTTCAACCACCAGATATGTGTCATTGTCATAAGTATTTATTTATTGAAATTTGTGAAACTTGTGATTGTGATTTATCGGGTATTTGTTTATAGCCCTAAAAGACACAAAGTGCATTACATTCCTATTTGAAAATCATAACCGTAAAAGCAAGAAATAATATACCAATAAATACACAAAGTATATAAACAAATGAAAAATGAAACAACTTTAACACAATAAATATACTAACCTTTTTTATACTTAAGATAACCCAAAAAAGACAAAATGTTAGTGCTAACCAAAAAGCATTAAGGAAGATGACCATAAAAGACACAAAGAATATAGACACATAATATAAAGAAAAGGAAAAATGAAATTATTCTAAAGACAGTGAATGATCAATAACCTTTTTAGGAATAGAATAACAGTGCAAAAAATAAGAAAGTTTGATTATGCAAATGAGATGATCATCAAAGACACAAAGAACACAAAGAACATAAAGAAAGGATAAATGAAATGACCCAAAAGATAATGAATTGAATAATCCATTTCAGGAATAAGTCAAAGACATAATACAAAAAATACAAAGTTTAATACCAAGGCTCATCATAAAACACACAATAAATAACATACAAAAAGAAAAATGAAATTACCTTAAAGATTGAATTGAATATCCCTTTTTACAAATAAGATTACTCAATAATACACAAAGTTCAATAACTCTAAATAAAAGGAATAAGATAACTGTAAAAGAGATAAAGAACATAAAGAATAGAAAAATGAAATTACCTTTAAGACAAAGAATTGAATAACCCTTTTTAGGAATAAGCTAACTCAATAAGACACAATGTTTGATAACTTTAGAAAAATGAATAAGGTAACACCAAAAGAGACAGTAAACATAAAGAATGAAAAAATGATAGTACCTAAGAGTAAATAATTAAATAACCCATTTCTGTCACAAAAAGATAACTCAAAATAGATATAAATTTTGATTTAGTTCATTGTAAATCATTTTGATTTAGGTTAATGATTGTCACATGTTTATTAGTGTAATAATTGTCACATGTTTATTAGTGTAATAATTGTCACAAGTTTAATGATTATCACAACCTAGATGTTTGACACTAATAAGTATATTCATAAATATACAATTATTAGTTACTTAAGCCTTAGAATCTCATTAGATATTTGTTTCACTAGAAGGAAGAATATTATGATATGATTATTGTGATATGATTATGGTGATTGACATATAGGCCTTAGATGGGCGATTGGTTGTGTATATTAAGGATTTATTCCTTGAGAGCTTTGATTTTCTATATTTGTTGTTTTTGACAGGGGGATTGGTCCAAGATTTAGAGGAGACTGTCAAAATATCAATAGCATTTTAAGGAATTATGATGTATGAAATAGAAAAAAATTATAAAATAGAAAGGAAAAATATAAGGATGATTAAGCATGACATTAGTAAGTGTATATTCATAAACACACACTTGTTAGTTATTTAAGCCTCTGAATGCATAATAATATAAGTGTTGATTCATGAGATGATACTAAATTGGTGTAAGTTGTATAAGTGGGTGTTTATTTCATATCAAGTATTTGGAGAATTGTAGGGAGATTTTACCAAAATTTTTACATATTAATGAATATAAGGCATTTGTTCATGGTAATCAAACATCATATTGTTGAATGAGTAGGCTCCTACCTATTAATATAGAAATGGAGTTATAAGGAGTTGTAGTAAAGAGTAAAGTAAATTTAATTTAAATGTTTTGTTCTTTGTAATGAATATAGGAAGAAAAAATGAGACCCAATCGACAATGGATGTATATACACTTTCAAGATGGTCTATTCAACATAGGGTTTATGAGTGAGATGAAACAGTTTATTAAATTTGCATGCAATCATCCAAAACTAAATAATGAAAACAAGATTAAATGTTTGTGTAACTATCACAAGTGTCAAAACTGCATATTTCTAGAAGTGGATACTATGAAGCTGCATTTGTATAAAAAAAAGGTTTTGTTCTTGATTATTATATTTGGACTCTATATGGGGAAATCGCTGAGGGAGATCATGCAAATGTTGTCCATGATTAAGTTAATACAGTAAAAACAGTTGAATCATCAAATCCATACCAAACAATGGTATTAAATGCAATAACTCATTTTGATCCTAATGAGATGAAAGAATCACTAAATTATGAGGCTTAAAAGTTTTGTGATGTGCTTAGGACTGTATGTAACGACCATTTTCATTTATAAATCATGGCATTCATGCCCAAAAACACACATGCATAAAGGTTTATTCATCATATATACACAATCCAACATGTATTTAATGTACATATATGTTAACTAATGTTCAAGGCCAGTGACCGTAAATTGGTTTCTATCTAGATATATGTACATGACTTAAGGAGAGAGAGAATTAGAATTCATCCGACAACCTATGGTCCATGTGTCTCTATGCAAAACTCTAAGCACCAAAGTATCTAAACCCCATGTTTCAGCATCCGAAAAATATAATTGCGATTTGGTGAGTCGCAACTCAATGAATAAAAATAATAATCAGATTCTTATGGCACAACCAACAATCAAATATCATTAGGATACATTACAAGTATAAGAATTTACAATGCAAGTGCAAATAAGGCAAAAACTGTTCTCGAGAATTCATATGATTCAAATGACATTTGATTTTGTTGGCCAGCATAAAACAAGTGAATCATTTGATTAATAACATGTGCCAATAGGACATATTGGTCTCTTTTTTCCAAGTGATTTGTGAGTGTTTGACAAGTCGATCACAACATCCTTTTAGTCCCATATGCAAGTGTTCATTTACAATGGTATACCAAGTAATCATTAAGAGCATATAATTCTCACTTGACTTGTATTTACATGTAAAATGTAATAATTCAATCACATATACATGTAATAGAACATAACCACATCATAAAATTATCACATATATACATTAGAATCTAATTATGGTTTTTACTCACCTTTTGATGTGACCAACCTTATGGTAGGTTTGGTTCTCTCTCTAGGGCTTCCTCAAAGTGTTGAGATCCTAACATTTGATACATACATGGTTATAGGTATGTCAAAATGATTATGAATGATTGGTATGCAACTATGGCATGATCCATGCAAGTGGACCTAGTGTTTATGCATATTTTACATATATGGTAGCCCGACCTTGCCACACTCTCATAGTAATAACTCTAGATATACTTATCCAAATGACTTGATTATTTTTTTAAAAAATAAATTAGACATATCATGATACAACAAAGTCAAATTTCAGGTCAATAAAAGGCATATAGAAAATGTGGTGAATTTTTGAATTTTCACCTGTATATATGTCATCTCAGTCTAAGTAGGTCTTACAATCTTATGTATATCTCAAATTGTACAAATCCAATTGTAAAAAGAATTTACCAAAAGTCATAAAATACATAATGTAACATTTTTCATGTTTTAGTTATTGTCTAATTTAGTCTATAAAGTCACCAAAATAAATGAGCAATCTTAGGGTGAGTAGGTTTTTAACATATTGACAATCAGTCATATTAAAGGGGCAATATCTCAACAACCATGATAAATTTGCCAATAATATTTTACAGGAATGTAGATCAGACATAAATATACAACTTTAAAGTTTAGAAGATCGTCAAATTTTGATTCTATGGCCATCAAATTCTTGGAAAACAAAATTGAAAGATAGTTAAGGTTTCATCGGGTTCAGGGTCAGTCACAATCAATGAGTCATATCTCTTTCCATACAACAAATCAAGCAAAACTGATTTATAGATATTTAGAGGGGTATAATCCTATAAATTTTATGTTTTGCACTCTGTCTAAACCAGTGCATAAAGTCATCAAAATATATAAAAATAGAAAGATTAAGGTGATTTCGATTGGTTGTGAACCATCCTTAATGAAGGAGCCATATCTCCACACACACACACCAAATTAAAAAAAAATGTTTTACATGCACTTATATGAGGCATAAAGCTCTAACTTTCATATTTTACACTTTCCTAATTCCTCTTCTAGTGTTATGAAATTATAGGTACAAAATTTAGCTCTAACAATAAATCCAACACAACCACCTCTTGTTCTCTTGAATTTCAACTTCCATACATGAGCTCTACCTCAAATACTCCATAATTCTTACTAACCATGCATGATTAATATGTCATGAGGGAATAATTTCATATGGGAAGAAGATAAATTAACTTACCTATTTTTTCAGAATCAGAAAAGCTTAGGATTCCTTCCTAGGCAACTCACTCTTCTTCTTCTTCTTCTTTTCTTTCTTCCTTCCTTAACTCTCTCTTTCTTCTGCTACCCCTCAAGTTTATCCTTGCTATTCTGCTGCTAAAGGATGAAAAATTCAATTTGTAGACCTATTCTAATAAGACAAAATCAGGGTGTCTCATTTTCATTGGTTGGAAGTTCACTTTTCCTCTTTTAGTCCATTTTCTTCACTCCTTCATCACCTCCATCCATCTCCTAATCCCCATATGCTCTTTATACTTTTAAATAAGCTTTAAAACACCATTATTTATGATGTTATAACATGCACACAATATAAGATAATTTGTCATATAACTATACAAACATTACATATATGTTCAAGTGTCCCAAATGTAATGGTGCAAGTGGAGGTTGTGCTTATCCAATTCATATATCTAAATGATCATTTATCCATTGTATATTTTTGAGTGAGATTGCAAATCATTTATGCTATGAATATGTTCATGTAAGAATGCCAATAAATATGGATAGAGATGTTACACTGTAGATGCAGACTTATATCCAATTATACAAGGCATTCTTAATTATTGCTTGTTTCCTAATTGATGCATATGAAATCAAAACACTATATGTCAGAATTAAATTTTGATGACATGATTAGAATAATGAAAGGGATTACACAAGATAATAGTTTGGTACCTGATAACTTTATAGTACGAAGAAATTAGTATATGGTATGAGGCTAACAGTTGAAAATATGCATTATTGTAAAAATGGTTGCATGATATATTAGGGTGAAGATAGTAAATTGGCCAGTTGCAAGCTTTGTGGTCATGCTCGGCATAAGAGGCCTCATAGCGAAGGTGGTAAATAATGTAAAACTCTTGTTCCTTATAAGAAGATGTATTATTTTCCTCTGACTCCTTAAGTGCAAAGATTGTATGCATTGAAGGCAACAATTGCAAAAATGTGTTAGCATGTTAAGCATGAGGTTGAAGAGGATGTCATATGTCATTGCTCAAATTCTCCTACTTGGAAGAATTTCAATCAAACACAACTAGATTTTACTACAAAAACTTATAATTTTGATTAATTCTTTTACACATATGAGTTTCAACTATTTGGTCAATCAGAACAACAATTTTCTTCATGGCCCACAATTATCACATAATATAATTTGCCACCCTGGTTTTGTATGAAAGATGCCTATATGTTCTTATTAGTGTTAATGCCTAACTAAGAAACCCTAAGGACAAATTGGATATATTTTTACAACCACTTATTGCAAAACTTCAACAGTTGTGGCATGAGGGTATGCAGACATATGATATTTCGAAGAAAAATTTTTTTAGATATGAGTTATTCTTATATGGACAATAAGTGATTTCTTACATATGTGATGTTGTCAGTATGGAGTACTTTTGGAAGATTAGCTTGTCCCTATTGCATGGATAATTTTAATGCTTTTATTTTGTCAGGGAGTATAAAGCACTCATGGTTTGACAACCATAGAAAGTTCTTACTAGAAGAGCATCCATTTCAAAGGAACAAAATGTCGTTCACTAAGAATATAGCAATGACCAAAGGTATACCACTTGTCAAATTTGGAGTTGAGATATTGAATGACATTAATTACTTAGGTCTTAAGAAAGTCACTGAATTAGATGCCAATGAGATAAATATGAATTAGATGTCAATGAGATAAATGGTCCAATTTGTAGGACTTGTGGATAGAGACAAAGAAGCATCTTTTAGGATTTGTCGTATTGGATTACAAACATGATTTGACATAATTTGGATATAATGCATATTAAAAAGAATGTTTTCAATGATGTGTTTAATACTGTCATGAATGTGGATGAAAAGATGAAGGACACTAATAAATTTGGTAGAAGTTGAGTCAATATTACTGTTGCCCTAAATTGAAATGAAGTGCAAGAATGGGAAAATACCCTAAAACTTATTACACATTAGACAAATGGCAAAAGAAGTCTTATATGAATGAGTTAAGAATCTCATATTTCCTAATAGATATGTGTCAAATATGGCTACATGCATGGACATGAAAATTTGAAGTTGTTCAGGAAGAAAAGCTATGATTGTCATTTATTCATGTAGTGATTGATACCAATTGCATTTCATGAACTATGGTCGGATAATGTGTGAAAGGCCTTAATAAAATCAAACCTCTTTTTAAGGAGATAAATATTATTATCATAAGCATTGAGGATATACAACGACTTGAGGAAAAGATTCCTATCATTATTTGTAAGCTGGAGCATATGATATATATGTTCAAGTGTCCCAAATGTAATGGTGCAAATGTCATCATTCTGCTTATCCAGTTCACATATCTAAATGATCATTTATCCATTGCATATGTTCATGTGAGATTACAAATCATTTATGTAATGAATATATTCATGTAAGAATGCCAATGAATGTTGATAGGGATGTTACACTGTAGATGTGGACTTATATTCAATTATACAAGGCATTCACAATTATTGCTTATTTCCCAATTGATGCATATGAAATTAGAATATTATATGTCAGAATTAAATTTTGATGACATGATTAGAATAATGAAAGGGATTACACAAGAAAATAGTTTGGTACCTGATAACTTTTATAGTACTAAGAAATTAGTGTAGGGTATGAGGCTAACAGTTGAAAAGATTCATTATTGTAAAAATGGTCGCATGATATATTGGGGTGAAGATAGTGAATTGGCCAATTGCAAGCTTTATGGTCATGCTTGGCATAAGAGGCCTCACAGTGAAGGTGGTAAATGATGTAAAACTCTTGTTCCTTATAAGAAGTATTATTTTCCTCTGACTTCTTAATTGCAAAGATCATATGCATCAAAGGCAACAGTTGCAGAAATGTGTTGGCCTACTAAACATGAGGTTGAAGAGGATGTCATGTGTCATTGCTCAAATTGTCCTACTTGGAATCATTTCAATCAAACACATCTAGATTTTATAGCAAAAACTTAGAATTTTGATTAATTCTTTTACACATATAGGGTTCAACTATTGGTCAATCGGAATAACAATTTTCTTCATGGCTCACAATTGTCACATCATATAATTTTCCATTATGGTTTTGTATGAAAGATGCCTATATGTTCTTATCAGTGTTAATGCCTAACTAAGAAACCTTAAGGATAAATTGGACATATTTTTACAACCACTTATTGCAAAACTTAAACAGTTATGGCATGAAGGTGTGTAAACATATGATATTTCGAAGAAAAAAATTTTCAGACACGAGCTATTCGTATATGGACAATAAGTGATTTCTTACATATGTGATGTTTTCAATATGGAGTATTATTGGAAGATTAGCTTGTCCCCATTGTATGTATAATTCTAATGCTTTTATTTTGTCAGGGAGTATTAAGCATTGGTGGTTTGACAACCATAGAAAGTTCTTACTAGAAGATCATTCATTTCAAATGAACAAAATGTTGTTCATTAAGAATATAACAATGACCAAAGGTCCACCACTTGTCAAATTTAGAGTTGAGATATTGAATGACATTGATTAGTTGGGTCTTAAGAAAGTCACCGGATTAGATACCAATGAGATAAATACGAATTAGATGTCAATGAGATAAATGGTCCAATTTGTAAGACTTGTAGATAGAGATAAAGAAGCATCTTTTGGGATTTATCACATTGGATTACAAACTTGATTCGACATAATTTGGATATATGCATATTAAGAAGAATGTTTTCAATAATATGTTTAATACTATCATGAATTTGGAATCAAAGATAAAGGACACAAATAAATTTGGTAGGAGTTGAGTCAATATTGTTGTTGCCCTAAATTGAAATGGAGTGCAGGAATGGGAAAATACCTTAAAACTTATTACACATTAGACAAATGGGCAAAAGAAATCTTGTGTAATTGGGTTAAGAATCTCATATTTCCTAATGGATTTGTGTCAAATATGGCTAGATGCATGGACATGAAAAATTGAAGTTGTTTAGGATGAAAAACTATGATTGTCATTTATTTATTCATGTAACGATTGATACCAATTGCATTTCGTGAACTATGGTCGGGTAATGTGTGGAAGGCTTTAATAAAATTAAGCCTCTTTTTTAAGGAGTTAACTACTATTATCATAATCATTGAGGACATGCAATGACTTGAGGAAGAGATTCTTATCATTATATGTAAGTTGAAGCATATATTTCCTCCAAAGCTTATTCAACTTAATGGAACATCTTCCAATTCACCTAGCTTATAAAGCAAGGATAGTCGGCACAGTGTAACATCAATGGATGTATCGTTTTAAGAGATAATTAATAGTTAATATGAGTAGGCTTTATAAGTTATTTTATTGTGTATATACGTTATCTTCTATGTATCAAACAATGTCGCAAGTACCTTTAAAGGCTAAAAAACAACGTAGGAAATAAAGCCAACATTGAAGGTTCTATATGCAATGCATATTTACTAGAAGAAACATTATTATTTTGTTTGTACTATTTTGACAATCATGTGAACACGAGGCATCACAAAATGCCTCGCAATAATGACATTTCTCAAGATATGAGGGAAAAACATGAATGAAATCTTTTGATATTATACATCCCAATGGCGCATTTGAAAATGGACAAACAAGATTCATGATAGAGCAAGAATATAAGTTTGCTCAATGATATATTTTATTGGATTGTTTATAAGTGGAACCATTCATTAAGTAGTAGATAATTTTGTTTGTTTTCATAAATCCATGTGTGTGTGTATGTGTGTGTGTATATATATATATATATATATATATATTTATTTATTGAGTCCATGTGTATTTGTTTTTTCCCTTGTAAAATTCAATGTCAACCATACATTACTTGTTATGAAGTTGATGCTAAACTTGAAAAAGAATTTGTATCTTAGTTTAACAAATATGTAAGTCTTAAGATTCCATTACTTATGTTTACATGCATGTGTATGTATATTGACACTAAATTTGTTGTCACAAAATTGATGGGTACTTACTTTAGGCACATGATCTGTCACATAATATCTCGAACAAATTCATAAAGGATCTAACAAAAGATCTATTGTGATCGGTGACATCCTACACAAGGTATGTAAATGCATTTAAATTTCACACTAAAAGACATGGTTCTCATACAACTACCATGAACAATGGTGTTTTTATAAAAGGCTTTAATTACAGTGCAGATTAAAGCGACTATTATGGTTGGTTAATGGAAGTTATAGAGTTGCAATATCAGAAATTGCCCATTAAGAGAACCATCTTATACAAGTATGAGTGGTTTGATCCGATGCCAACTTGGGTACTAAAACTCATCCAAAATATAAACTTGTCAAGGTGAAATATAAATGAAGTTTTAGTAAGTATGAGACATTTGTTATGGCAATGCAAGCATTTCAAGTTTATTATTGCAGTTACTGCAACTTAAGAAGTGATTCAAGCAATTGTTTGATTAAATGTAAAATTAAAGCTAAGGAAGAAGTATAAATTCCCAAATCATCTACAACAATTTCAATTTCTTGTATAGTACCGGCATTCAAAGAGAATGATGTAACTGCTCATTAAATTAAAATTGCAAAAGATGAAGAATATGGATCCTTGAATGATCCAAACAGTAAATTTGTTGAAATTAAATATGACAATGTTGAATTAGAAGATGATGCAGAGATAGAGTTGGAAATAAATGATAAGGATGAAGAAACTAATGAGAAAGAGAATTTGTATAATGATACTGATAGTGAAATTGATTAGAGGTTCATTGTATATATATTATGTATATTTGCCTTTATTACTATGTTTAAGGTAGTAAAATTTTTATTTTCATTATGTGTTATTAAAATGATCAATTTTTTAGTTTTATTTGTCTATTCTTTATTTAGTTCATAGTATATGTACATCATGAATGGTAGGGGCAATAATACTTGTAGATGGCATAGGGGTGGGAGATCATGGTTAGGGTTAGACATATTACATAGAGGGATGTTAAGGCGTGGTACCTAGCCTTGACCTAGTGGTCTACCGTTGCGACCAACATTTTCTCCCTCACCACTTGACCCTCCACCAGCACCATCAATACTACCACCTCCACTGTTTCCACATTCACCATCAGCATTATGTCCATCCTCACTTCTACCACTATCAACATTAGCATCGGCTACACCCTCATTTATTAAGGAGACACCAGCTACGCCAACATCAGTGTCATAAGTTGCGTCAGTAAGTATTCGTAGAGTGACACTTAAGCTCGTCGATGGGAGATACGTATCATATGATGCTTTTATTTATTTACAATTTTTGCTTAATAACTATTGATTTTTAATTTCTTTAAAATGAAATATATAACTCTTGATATTGAATACTTTTGCATGTTTTATATTTATTATATCTTACGAAATTATTCTTCATTTCAAAAACAACAGTTTCATTCCTGGCAATGCTTGTTCCACTTAAACTCCAAGATTTTTTACTTTGATGGGAGTCATCTAGACATTCATGGAAAAATGTCCCCCAAGCGATGCAAGACTTCTATTAGGAGGAGTTTAAGATATATATATATATATATATATATATATATATATATATATATATATATATATATATGTGTGTGTGTGTGTGTGTGTGTGTGTGTGTGTGTGTGTGTGTGTGTGTGTGTGTGTGTGTGTGTTTTCAAAATAAATAATTAAGTCATGATGCTACATTTTTTTGAGGTCTTTGAGCATACATAATGACGAGTTAGTGCAATATAAACAACCCCTTAAACTTCAAGCACACAGATCATCAAGTAATAAAGTGTACAAGAGTATAAATATCGTTCCCATAAGGATCGAGATTAAGTACCAAACATCTTGTATTATCTAGAAATCCAAATTAAAAAAAAAGGTTTAAACTAAGAATTAAAACTAATTAAACTACAAACAAAGTATTTGCAAAGAAAATAATCAATAGAAGAAGCTAGCTAGAGGTTCAACTTCACTTAGTGACATTCTAGTGGGTTCCTAATCCTTGTCTAATTGGGTCATTCATCAAGTGCTACTATTGAGTCACTATAATGATCAATTAATCCCTTTTGAGTATAAATTGACATATAAGAGCTTGTTAAGCTAATGGTTCCTCAACTCAAATGTTAGACATCATGCAATCGCCTAGCAAGACTCAATGGATAATAATGATTTGTTAAGGTTCCTCAACTCAATAACAAAATAAGGGAATTATTGAAGGATCCATTCTATTAGGAGCATGTCTCCATTTTCAATTCATGAAACTAAGATGATTAATGGCTAGTTAATCAAACATGAAGCATTTATCAATTACTAACACAAATAATGAATGAAATCTAAAGGACCTAGATTAAGGAAAACTAATATGGATCACGTAACTTCCATTTACAACCCTAGCATAAAAATAATTAGCTCATAATGGAAGAAAAAGAAGAAGAAATAATCAAACTAATGATATTTGAAGCCATGGACTATAATTCTTTAAGCTCTTTGAAAAAAGGAAAAGTTTAGAAGGCTTTAAAATCTCATTTTTAGGTTTCTAGGGGCATACGGTCACGTGCAAGATTGTGCTCTTTTGCAATTGGCTTGTAGCAAGGAAAGCACGATTGTGCTTCTCAAGTGTGTTTGACTCCTTTTGTGGTTTCCTTTCATGCACGACTATACGCATGGTCATGCTGCTTATTTTTGTCCTCTCAATCTTTCTCCTCTAAAAAAGGTACAGTTGTGCTCTTGGAAGTATGGTTGTTCTTCTCCTTGATGCCTTTTGACCCTAAGCGAGGCACAGTTGTATGTATGACCACGCTTCACCTTTTTTCTTCTTTTATTCTTCTTTCTTCAATTCTTGGCCTACAAACAAAAAACATCTTCAATGATGTTCAATTAAGGGTAGAAATTAAGTATTGATTCATAACTTTGGAAGGAAATAACATGCTAATTATTAGAATTATGAAACTAAACAATACACATGTCATTAAGAAGAATAAAAAAATACATCGGTTAGTAGTCTACAGGTGTAGCTATAAGTTTTGTCATGTTGAATAATTTAATTTTTATCTTTGCTTATTTTTTTATTTTCTTTATTTTATTTTTTTGTTTAAAATCTTTTCACTTGTCACTAAATTTCATGATAAGTACCGCCAGGGGTATGACAGAGCTTTTTGGCCTAAAAAGGCATGTCAGGTAGATGAGAAGGAGGTATTCTTTGCGTTTTCAAGCAAACAAAAGTAGCGTCGTATGTACGACATGGGCCAACTCACCCCTGTTTTTTTCAACACCTGTTCATCATCATTGTTGACTATTGCTTCTTATGTTGTTTCTCATGATGATTTGCGAGCTGCTCTTCAACAACAATTTAAGGCTCAACTGGATGACTAAAAGGAGACTTTCCAGCAATAGATTGACGTACAGAGACAGTAGATCAATGAGATATGTCATCTCATTAAGAAGCTGACATGTGGGACCCAATTTAAAAAAGCTAGTCCTCCCTTTGATCAGTCACTCACATCTAATGTTGATGGCATAGTTGATGGATAATATTGATTTTTATGTACTCTTGTGCTTTGTAATTTTTTTATGCGCATTATACTTTATAATATTTTTTTTCATTTATAAATTCAGATATTTTCTCCCTTTATACTTTATTCTATACATTTAGATATTAATATTAATAAACATTTTTATATTTTATTATTATTAAAAATATAATATATATTTTAGTAAATATGCACTAACTAATATGCATTAAGACGAAAAAAATTAAGAAATTATAAAATTAGCGACAATTTCTAAAATCTACCACTAAGCTGGTAGTGTTCCATAGTTAGCGATAGATCTGCTCCATCACTAGTTGAGCAATGAAAGTCCCTCTCCATTTTGTCACAAAAATAGCAAGGGATGAACCCCTCACCCATCCATCTCTAATTTACCTACAAACTAGTCCCTCGCCAATCCATCGCTAATTTAATGACAGAATATACTATGGCCTTGATCCGTTGCTATTTTAAGTTTCATCGCCAATTTCTTAATAAGCAAAACCACAGAATATGGACCAATAATCCATTGTAAATTTATTGCCAAATATATCGATGGATATATAAAACCTGTCGCCAATCTGTTTAATGGGGACCACTATCAGATTTTGTTCATCACTAATCCTCTCTAGCGATGGATTTCTATCCTTTAACTATGGATTTTATTTGTCGCTAAATGGCTTTTATCTTATAGTGTTACTACTGGCTTTCAAAAATGGCAACTTAGTAAAACACTTATATTGGTCTAAGTAGGTGGCAGCTAGAAGCATAGTTCCCAAAGTAAAAGAGCGATTAGTCACCAAAACTTATGTTATATGAAGTAATCAATGGAAGGCTTCCCGAAGGAAGGAAAAAAGCCATACTTGCACAGAAGAACCCATAAAACCTTAATTAACTCCTCTCTTAGGGGTACGTAGGTACGACCGAGCCAACGCTGAACTATGGCATGATAGGAGGACTGATCTATAGAAGCCACATATAAAAGGGGGTAAAAAAAGGATATGTGGGATCAAGCATATATGGGTTTTCCTCCCTCAAAATCGACTAGGCAGTGAGGAAGAGAACATCCTTTAAAGTATTGAGGCTAGTATAAAGGGGAATATGAAAGAGTTTATAAACAGATACCAAAATTCAAGAGTCTCACATAAGAGACCTTGCTCCATAGATATGTAGATCCTACTCATCTTAATGAGCTCAAAAACCTCTATTTTGCGCCACTCATATGACAAATAAGGGGATAATTGATCTACCCAATCACGTTAGTCAGTTGAAGAGTAAGGTCATGCCTTAATATTTTTTCAAAAGGCCATGCCTTAATTTTTTTAAGAGTCTCTAAAACCTTGAATTGGCTCTAAATAAATGCTCCCCTTCCACTAACATTAGATAAAAAGCACTAAGTGAGTTATGATTGGGAGCCCTAATAGTTAGTAAGTAGTCTTCTTTCTTTCACATGGCAATTAGAGAAAATTGCACCAATATAGGCCTAAACCAATATAAAAATGCAATGAGAAAGGAAGAAATGTGAAGCATGCAATTAAAAGGTTTGGGTGATAGTCTAAATTACCTGAAGGTGATATAAGAATGGAGTGGATCTTGAGTAATCTTTAGTTTAATATATGGCAGATAAGAGACAACAGGAGTGGCCTGCAACCAATCAAAGGTTAGCTACTTAGGTAACTAGGTTATTAAATATTAATTCTTAAAATAGATACCTCTAGTATCAACGAGGAGTTATCCCCTATTGGGAGAGAAGAAGTAGTGGGAGCTAGCAAACCCTACATAAAAGAAGAATGTTAACCCCTAAATGCAAGTGGGATGAGCAATGTCAAAAGACAAAAATTTACTTAGGGAGATAAAGGCCAGGAGAAACCTCCTCCTAAGGAACCAAAATGAACGAAGGATCTTGAATAGATGCAAAAGAAGAAGCCATAGTAAATGTTATAATAAAGGTATATAAATTGAATTTCTAACATTAAATGAATTTTTATAAGGCAAAAATATTATTTTAGGCTTAATATGCTAGAACAAAATTTAAGTTTGGCCTAAATCACATGAAATAGAACACTCATGCTAGAAAATCATTTTTACACAAAATTTGTAAGGATCCTTAGGAGAAATGGCTTAATATTCGTCCCATATATAAGTATTTTTTGACAAACAAGTATAGGTAATGAATTAAAGTACAGTATAGGTGAATTATTTTGGTCAAGTACTCGTATATTGAGAGAGTGCAAGGGACCAAAATAATAGTTCTTTATGCAATGGGTAATTATGAACATGAAAGGATAAAGAAAAAATTATTATAGTAGTGAAATTGATAAATTTAAGGCCAAATTTTATTTTGAGGTAACATGCAAATTTTGCTTATCAAATGTTGCCAAATAAGAGGATTTCTCCAAGCCAAAAGTCACAAAATAGGCCAGTAACCATTTTATAATATTATTGGCTAACTAAAAATTTACATCCATCTTTGTTCTAATAGTAAAATGAGATTACCAAAATAAAACAATACATAAAATCATAGAATGGGTTGTAAAAAGTCATTTTCATGTAAAATTCGTAAGAGTTATATGGGAAGCTTAAGAGCCAAAAACACAAAATAAATGGTCTAACATGTTTTGTTCATTTCCAAGAATCATAAAATGGCTTATTAAAGCCATATCCACATGTAAAATGTTCAAAGTGGATCAATGACAAAAAGGTACATAAGGATCTGCAAGCAAAATAAAGTTTAGAATAGGAAATTAACCTAATATACATTCTCAAAATTCATCAAATTTGTTGAAAATTATTTGGTACTTGATTATCAAAAATATTTTTTAGTAATTAATTTGAATTTGAAGGATTAAAAGGTATAGCCATTCATGAACAAAGCTTAAAAAATTCAATAGCACTAAACATAAGATCCCAAATTCAACATAAACAATAATCTAATTTAGCAATCTAAGAGGCAAGAAAATCTAACTAACCTCTCTTGAATCCCTTTTATAATAATACTTAATGGTTTTATTGATAAAAACTATAGAGCGCCAAGGAGTAGGAGAGCTAAGGGAGTTGAACTAAGAAGGGAGTTTCATGTTGGACTTGTGTGAATCAAACAAGTGGTGTCATCCAATGGCACTAATGGAGATCGAGTAAAAGGCTGAGAAATCAAACCAAAGCAAATCGATTTGTGTGTGGTGAAGGAACCTGAGCAAAGTGAGTTTGACACTCTATGAATCGAGAAAAAAAAACCTGACCTCGAGCTTAGAGAGATGTCGATGATGGAAGAACTGAACCGTGAGCGAGAGCCTGGCGTGTGGTGTCGCTTAGGTTATGCGAGAAATGGAGTCGAAGGAGTTTGGATTAATGTTACAGGAAAGCCTTGATTCAAGCTTAGACACCAAAACTATTAGTGTCGATTAGGACTGTTGCACGAGGAAGATAAGTTGAAGAGTCAGTGCTCAGCTTGGAGTTTACACGAAGAGGATAAGTTGATGTCAATAGGTTGACGATGAGAAAAGATAGAGAAATTTAATTATGGGTAATGAAGGAGATAGATTAATAGGAGAGAAATTTGAATAAGTCTCTTAGTTTGAATTTTGAACAAGAGAAACCCATGGAGATTGAAGTGAAGATTTGAATAAAAAGCCATCTTGGAGAATTTTTATTAGATATTTATGAGTATTAGTTAAGAAATTGGAAATGAATTTCAAGATAATAGAATTTAAAAAGAATGTTCACTTTGAAATTTTAGAGATTGGTTTGAAAATGACAAAGATAAATAGGAGGGATTCAAAGGGCAAAAGGAAGAAGATGAAGAGTTAGGTTATTGAGAAATTAATTCTTCATGTAATTTCTTTAATAATTCTTTATTCTCTCTTTTTTTATCTTAATAATATAGATTGAAAGGATCTAATTCCAATTTTAAGTATTGCTCTTATAGGAATTAAATTAAAAACTCATTAGAAGTTGAATGGAAGTAAAAAACTCAAAGTATGGAAGTTACTCCTAAATCGTGACTATGACTTAGAGGTTGCCACCGCTATTCCATGAAAACTACCTTCAAAAGGTTATAAAAGGACTTCAAACAACCAATAAGGGCAAGTTGCGTGTCATAAGGAACTATTGGAAGTTTAAAAGTAGTGACATTGACCATTTAGTGTTGACTGCAATTTGCCTCAACCAAAATCTCCAAACATCTAGTTTGTTTCATAGTGGAGATTGCAACCAACCCTTCCAACTCGCAATCATGACTTTCAACCTCATTTAGAGGGATCCAATGGCTAGTTTTCTGAATGACCAATGTTAGAGTGCCATATATAACTAACCGTTAGACACAACTAAAGTTTGCAACCACGATTAGGCAAAATCTAAGGCAAATATGAAGATAGCGATCGAGACATGCAGTCTTGGTTGCAACTTTCATCTGATAAGCATTAAATGCAAGATTTTGCCACAAACATTAGAGATTTAGAAATAGTTTTGTTAGCAACAGCTCTTTGGTGGTAGGAACCTATAAATATTTCACCAAATGGTCTTAAATGCGAGAGAATAGCAATTTATTGTGGTCAAACTCTTGAAAATTTATTTCTCAACTCTCTACTCATAAATTCTTTGCACTTGAGTTGTTAAAGTTTGGTGTGAGTCATTAAACACCATTGGGTTTGGGTTTTAGAATGATCCTTGTGTAAAAAACTTTGTATATGTTAAGTGTGAGCCTTGCGAAAACACTTGTAAGGTTGTGTGTGAGCCTTGTAAAACACATTATGGTAAAGTTTGGTGAGAGCTTGTAAAACACCACTTAAAGTTAGTAAAATACCTAATTGGAGAATTAGGGAGTGGATGTAGTGTTAGTTAACACCTGAACCACTATAAATCTCTTGTGTCTATTCTTCTCCTATTCTTTCGTTTAACTTTACCTTATTGATTTACCCATCAAATTTTAAATTTTCTACCAATTCAATCCCCTTCTTAGTGCATAAAGGCCAACAAATACCAAGCATTATAGTTATTATATTGAACATTGGGCTTGAATTTCTTTGAAATGGTTGTGAAGTCTGGAAAAAAAAGAAGAAGATTGCATCTAAATAAACCTTTAATTGGGCTAGGTTATTTAGATATAAAGAGCATTATTTGCATCCAAAATTAATTTTAGCCTGGCTTAGTAATTTTAGTTTGGCCCATTAGACTATTTATTTTTAATTAAATAATTCTTAGTGAAAATTAAATAGACATTTTTTATTTAATGAAAATTAAATAAAATTTATTCTTGGAGTAGGGATTACGCCAGACAGTTAACTGCTGCATAGAATGGGATAGGTGAAGCTAGAAAGAAGGAAATATAGGGGACATGAAACACCAAGTTGAAGATGGAGTAAGTGGAAATGTGAAATATGCATATTACTCTTTAAAGCTCTATAAATAGGAAGGAACTCAATGAAACATGAACACCAACAATCATCCAATTAACTCTATAGACACACTGTCTTTCAAAAACAAGAATACTTGTTAATCAATAGCATACAACTAAATTTCTTTTATAATCAAGCTTATTAAAACTTTCCATTATTTCTCACTTTTAGTAAATGTTTTGTTCTTATGCAATCATGTACCAAATAATTTCGTCAAATTTTCAAACACTCTCTCTTTCAATTTCATTATTGCAATCAATTATCACATTTAATTCACATTCAAGTCTTTAGTTCCAATATGAATCCAAGCAAAATGTGGTAAAAGAGTTTAGAGACCTAATTTTCATTTTGATTTAGAAGTTAGAAGAGCATAATTCATTTTATAGTTTGTGTACCTCACACACATGATACATCCAATTCTCAAAATTTTCATCAAACTTATATATTTTTGGCACACCCAATGGAACATGAATTAGAACAACTATATTTCGGTTTTATTGCCAACGCTAGTGTAGAAAAACAATCTTGTTTTCTATATGTTCAAGGATCAATTAAATATTTTTTCTACCATTATTTATATATTTTTATTAAACATAATGATTAAATTTTACAAACATTCGTGAATTTATGAATAGGATTGTGATTAAAAAATTACTATTTGAGCAATTAATTAGCATTAGACAAACTTGAGTTGGAATCAATTTGGTAAATTTTCTACAATTTTAGATTAATAATAAAAGTTTTAGAATAAATCATGAAAAATATATAGGAAATGCATTAGTATTTTTAAAATCAGATTGGTTAATGAATCAATTAATTGAATTTCTAATTTGATCGGTCAATCGGTTTGATTAGAAGTATGCATCAAGTTTAAACTGAACCAAAATAATCAAAAAACTAAACCTTCGAAAATGCAATTCGAGCTAAACCAAATAAAGTATAAAACACAAATCAAGTCGAATCAGTTTAGTTTGGCTTGATTATAATTAGTTCAGTTTGAATATGATTTTTTTAAAAATAAAATTTAAAATAATTTAATGTCACCACTTCTCTTCGTGAACTCGCGACGCCTCTTTGGAAAACTTATTCATGACTGAGTTACCTTTCTTGAAAATGTGAGACACACAGAAGTTCATGTCTTTGATTCTTGCCAAACCAGAGATCGGTCCGCAATTAAACACCATGGAGCCGTGAGCTTACGAAGCCTAAGAAGATCCACAACATAAGAAGAATCACTTTCTTGCCAATAAATCTCCGACCAAATTCCCAAGCCTTGTCAATCCCATAAATAACAACTTTAATCTCAGCTTCAAAAGTGAAGGAGTTGTCCAAAAGGTACAAAGTAGCAACCCTTAACAATGCTCTATAAGTTCGGAGCACTCCTCCAGCTCCACATATACGCGGCGTCCCCAAGGCTGCCTCATCCATATTCAGCTTCAACCAAGATGACAATGGAAGGCCCCAAATTATAGGGATAATCTTGAAAGCTCGTTGAGGAATGCCTTGAATGCTCAAACGCTATAAGATAAGCAAATCCACTTCGCTGTTGTTCATACAACCTAACTTCAGAGATCCACACTTCGTTATGGATCTTAAAACCGCCATAATGGTTGCAAAAATTGAAATAAACGAGGATTCAAAAGCTACCTTATTCCTAGCAAACCACAAACCCCAAAAAACAAAAGTTGCAGTCATTAGGCCAAATTTGTGAACTGAATGACAAGCTTCGAATATGCTAAAAAACCACCAAAGGTGACGTGAGCCTAGAAGGACAAAGGGGTGCTTGGAAGACATCACTAATAGCGTGTTAAACTCGAACAACATAAGGGCAAAAAATCATAACATGCTCAAGAGTTTCATAGCTCTGGTTACACAATCGACAAGTTGAGGTGATGATCCACCTACATTTATGCAAAACATCATCCGTAGGAAGTCGTACCATAAATACCCTCTAAGTTAACATAGAACGAGAAAGTTAAATATAAGTGTCAAATCTCTTTACACCAGGGTTTATAAGAAGAAGAGTTACAAATAGCATCAAGAATTGCCCTACAAGAAATAACCCCATCCTGTCATCCATCCAAACAAATCTGTTGGCATCAAGGAAGCTTATAGGAGTTTCTAAAATATCCTTAGTAATACATGGGTGAGCTAAAGTGAAAGAAGACGAAAGTTCCACGCATGCCCAGTAATGTAATTCGTCACTTTATTACTCAAGAGTTATCGTCGATCAAGAGGAAGTTGTAGTCTATCTACAATGCTTAGGACCATCCAGTTATCGTCCCAAAAATTGAGAGTAAAGGAAATGCCAATAACCCATTTGCTCTTAGCAATCACCCAATCGAAAACCAATTTTACGAAACACCAAACTGAAGTGGAAACATGATGTTTACGCTTTAAATGGTCCTTCAAATAGTGGGCGCGAAGAAATTCCATAATGGGGTTACAAATTATGTAAACTAATCGGACAAGCTTCGATAAAAAAGCTTGGTTAAGATCAGCTAATTTATATAAACAAACCCCCCCCCACCCCCCTTCTTCTTTCGGCAGATAACACTGATCCCATGACACAGTGACTAGCTTCTTTGAAACAATTGAACCCATCTATTTAAAATTCCTGATGGCTTCCTCCCGTGTGGCAACTGGGGAGAAATTATCTGGATAAGACCTGTTGACAAAAAGATGCCATGAACAAATAAGGAAATGGGCTATGAGAAACTTAACTTGTTAATGGCAAGTTACTTGAAGGTGATATGAGAAGGGAATGGATCCAATGTGACGTTCAGCTCTATTTTAAGGAAGATGGGAAACAACAGGAGTGGACTGCACAAAAAATTAAAAATTGGATACACAGGGTGCTTAGGTTAAATATATTCATTCTTATATCTATGAATACCTCAAGTAATAGCTAGGGGATCATCTCTTGAAAGGAATTAAGATTTGGTAGGAGCTGCAGGATCCTGCAGCAAAAAGTATTAGCACCTGGAAGCAAAAGGGATGATCAACACCAAAAGGTTGCACATGAAAATTTGTGAGGATCCCAAAGGAATTGGCTTGATGGTCATTCCATTTTTTTGCAACTAAATATAGACAATAAATTAAAATGCAGTATTTGTGATTTATTTGGTCAAATTCCTAAGTAGTGAGAGAGCCCAAGTGACCAAAATAATTGTTCTCTATAAAGTTTTCTCTCTTTATTAGGCAAATTATCTCAAGTTAACTCTCAATCATCACAACTTTATTTTCTTAATCTTTTAAAATTTAAAAATTTTAACTTTTTTATTTGATATTAATGACAATTAAGATTGAAATAATTATAAATATTTAATTTTTAAATCTATTTTTAAATCAATTAGGAGCATTTAATTTTTATCATTAATTAATAAATTAATTTATTTGCATATACAAATAAATTTTAATTTTAATGAATAATATAGAGAAAATAAATATTCTCTTTTGAAATCACTTATTTTAAAAGATTTTATAAATATTTTTTTAATTTTTAAAATAATTTTTAAATATATAAATTTTATAATTATAATTTCATATAAATAAAATAATTGGATAAATTTATGAATTAATATTTCAATTTTAATTTTCTATATTTTGAACATCTTTAATTTATAAATAAATTACTATTAATTTTTATATTTTTACTTATTTGTTTAAATGTGAATGTATATTTCCTTCATTAAAAAAAATTATACGCACTGCAAAAATGAACTTTTAAATGTATTTTTTTTAAAAAAAATAATTATAATAAATATACAAATTAAAATTAATTTAAAAGGTAAAAATTAAAATGATAATTCTTAAAATTTTAAAATATTTCTAATTTTTATTTTATTTTTACTATATATATATATAATATTTTATTATAAAAATTTCAGTGTAAATTACAAAAATACAATTAATTTTAATTAATATCTATTTCACACCAATATAACTGATAAAAATTAATTGTATAAACTGAACCATCTCAAAAATATTAGCATTGTACAACCTCAGGCTCTAAATTATTACAAAATTCTTTTGCACTATATTCAGAAAATTATTGAGGATGAAAAGAAAATAAAGAGAGAAAATAAATTTTATTCTCCTTCTTTATTTTCTTTTTTCATGCTTGGATTAAAAAGAAAGAAAAATAAATTTATTTTCTTTGTTTGAAAAGTAAAATATAGAAGGAAAATTGTTATCTCATTTTTTTTTTATTTTACCCTTTATTTAAGATATGGATAGGAAAAAAATATGGACAAAATTATAAATTTGCAAAAAATGCATTCAATCCTTTGTATTTTCCCTCTATTTTGGAGAGAAAATAAAGAAAGTCAAATAAAATACATTTTCTTTCTTTTTTATTTTTTCATTTTTATATAAGAGAAAATTCTCTGTCTCTCTTATTTTCTTATTTATTTACTTTCTTCCTTATTTTATCCCTTATTTTCCCTACGTCCAAATTATGATCTTTAACACGTAAAACTGCGAAACCGAATACATTTTTGGGCACATTCCCCAAATAATTTTAGGAGACATGAAATCCATTGGGCTCTGACTTTGAAGCATAGCCTGGCCCATCTATTATTTTCATCAGGTTCAAGAAGGCCCAAGGGAGCGCCGAAAGACCAACCAAACACGCACCACTGACACCACGCCGGGGAGAAAATATTGTAAATGACGGACTGTCACCCCCCCTGATTAGTCCAGCTGATCGTGTGAATCAATCCCCTTTGTGACTGTCCAACAAAAACCATTTCCAGTGACTTTGTCCTTTCTAGCTAGGCAACGCCTCGCTTTCATAACTCGTTCATGATTCTTTTGTTTTTCTTCATTCCCTTTAGTCTGTTTTTTCGGGTATGTTTAAATGTGGGTTCAATGTTTTCCTTATATATCCAATAGGGTTTATTATCTAATGGTTCCTTGTTTCAAAATGTCCATTTATTGCTTCAATATTTCTATTTTTTTGAGTTGTGGAATCATTAATTTACAGGGTGAAAATGGAGAAGGGAGGAAAAGGGTTTTCACTGCCCAGTAAAGGACTCAAGTCTTCTCTCAAGTCTAATGCTGCTAAGGATGGTTTGGGGCTATGCCTCTCTCTCTCTCTCCCTCCCTTTTTGTTCTTATGAATTTTTTTAAAGAGATTTTATAATGGATGTTAGAATTAATTTTGTGATCCAAATTCATAAAATTGGAAACTTTTATTTTAATTGTAAAAAACAACAACCCCCCCCCCCCACCCAAAAAAAAATCATATTTTTGTCAGTCAGCTAGTCCCAAGTTTTCATTGCTTTACCAGCCAGAATTTTGTTAGGTTCTGATACCAAATTATTTCTTGGTTAGTTGCCTCGTAGCTTTTGGGTTTGCCAAAATTTCACAAAGGGTTATCACTTAAACATTTACTAAATTATCATAGCTGGAATCTTGTGCAAGGGCTGTTCAGCCTTATTGCAAGATACCCAGAGTCATGTTTCATATCTCTTCTCTTAACTTAAATTGGATGTATTGTATTAATTTCTTGTTTCTGAAGCAAGCCTTCTCTCTTCGAATTCCTTTGTTAGCCTCAATGAAAGGGAAGGATGACAGCTCTGCAAAGACCAAGAAGGGAATGAAAGTTCAGTTCAATTCTGAAGGTTAATATATTTATTTTGAGGTTTTTTTCTTCTTATATATATATATATATATATATCTGTTTTCTTCTGTATTTTTTTTATGTGGTAATTGCTTTGTAATCATATCCGTTTATCATATTTATTTACTATTATCCAATGTCCTTCTCATGTCTAAATGGTTCGTTCTGCATTTGTTGGTTTGTATGAAAAATTCAACTCTACAGCAGCTAGTGGTTCAGCTTGCTTTAAACTATCCTTCTTATTTCCTTTTTTTTTTTTTTAAATCATCAATCTTATTCCTTCATCTTGTTTCATGGTATGCTGTCACTCATTTGTGTTGTTTTCTTCCTACATGCAAATTTCACTTTCTAGGTAATTTGAACAAAGGGGGTAAAGGACACAAAGTTTCCAATGGTGGAAAGGCTCCTTCAGCAAAAGAACCACAATCACTTGAACTGAAAATTGAGCAGGGTATGTTGTAGTCCTGGCTGTGAAAATCTTTGGTCTAATTATTTTGTTGCTAGTATTTATTGCACTATCAGCTCATTAAATACTATCAATTTTGAGATGTTTCATGGTGCATCATTTCTTAGTTTTAGGTTTTTGGCTTGCAAAGGGGGAGAAAGTATTTCTCTTTTGTCTGCGTTTGTTATTGTGTGCTGGCACTGCTGTACTGGATAGATCATTGTGGATTCAACAAGGGTACCTATATTTGTGCTCTTGTGCATGTTCGTGCCTAACTAACTAATTTCCAGAGATTTGTGTTGCTTTGTTGATTTTTGTCGTTACTGCAGTTAATGATACTGGCTGACACCTGCCTATGTTTTCCTTTTCTTTAACTAAGTTATCCTACTCTTGCACTTCTCATTCCTTTTCCTTTCTACTTTTTCAGTAGATTGTATTGGTAAAAATTTATTTGCAATAAAGGCAGCGTATGGAACTCACTCCCCAATCACGAAGAAAACATAGTTTCTTTTTTGATGGTGCACTTTTAGGTGCTTGTATAGTGCTCCTGATTTTCTGTTTTTCTTTTGTTGTTTTCTGTCTCATACTTCTTTTCTTTGTCAATCTGAGGTGAGATTCTTCATCTTGTTATCCCAACTTCCCTCTCTCCATCTCTTTAATCTATTGTATATTTCTTGCTTCAATATCCTAAGATGCTGCTTCCAATGTTATAGGGCTTTGTGTTATTTTTTGTGGTCCATTGCTTGAGGTTAGGCACGAATAGAAATCTTTCTATCTCTTACTTACTCAAATCTTTCTTCTACCCTGAGCATAGTATTAAAGGCACAAGGCGCACCAAGGCGCTAAGGGGTCCTAGAGCCTAGGCGCAAGGCGTAAGGCATAGGCGCGAGCCTGAGCAACATGAGGTGCAGAAATAAAAAATTTTAAAAAAATTATAAATTTTATCATTAAACTACTAGTAAGGTGATATAATATTATAACTATTAATATTCAATACACATTAAGTAATAACAAAAGAAAAACACACACAAAGAAAGAAAAATTTAATAAAAGTTTCAAAGTCTAAACACACAAGTCTCCTAAGTTTACTAAAGACTTGAAATCCTAAACATATAAGAGCAGATTATTTCTTTTTCTTCTTCTTCTTCTTCTTCTTCTTCTTCTTCTGTTATTTCAGCAGTTTTCTTTTTCTTCTGTTTTTTCGGCAGAATTTCTTCTTCTTCTTCTTCTTCTTCTTCTTCTATTTGTTTTTTGGCTGGAGCAGATCCCTTTTCTTGACCTAATCTTCTGTTTTTATTTTTTTCTTTTCTACTGCTGGAGCCTCCTTATTATTGTTTTTCTTTTGTCTTTTTCTTGAAATAATCCGTTGTAGTAAGGTTTACTAAAAGAGTTTTTTAATTTTAAATCAATCATCCAGATTTATTCAAATATAAAACAAAAAAAAAAGCACAAATTGTCACAAAGGCACGCCTCGCCTGAGGCTCAAGGCGCACCAAGGCGCGCGCCTTTGTGACAGCGCCCGCCTTTAGTTTTCTGGGGCGCAAGGCTGGTGTTTGGTGTGCCTTGCGCCTCAGGCGCGCCTTTAACAACTATGACCTTGAAGGATTTATTATTGTAGATAACATGTTTTTAGTCTATCATCTTCTATCAGCTGTTTGTTCATACTGAGCTATTTACTGTTCTTAAATGGCTTTGGCCAGGGATAGATCTAGCATGGAGCCACTTGTTCCAACTTTCCCCAAAATTTTCTTTTGAATTATATACACTAATTTTATTTTTTATATAATAATAATTTGAGTTTGCCTCCACTCTTAAGATATTATCATCCTTCACACATGAAGATGTAAATATATATACATTTTTTTCTGACATTCAATAAGTTTGACTTGATTCTATTTAGGTGACATAATATATGAATTTGTTCTTGTAGAGTTTACATAAAATTTGTGGCCTTCAGAAACTTTTTTATAGACTTAATATGCTGTCCATCCTTTATTTTTATCAATAATGAACCCTTAGTTCGACAATGGAATGTTTGACATAAACTATAATAATCTTAAGTGTTGGGGATACTGTTAGCTATTCAAGGAAGTAGCTTAGCTACTTTATCGATATAATTCAATAACTAATTTGCAAAAGTTTCAAATATCATTTCTTTTAAAATTAACTTCTGGCTAAAAAAATTTAAATTTCAAAAATCTATCATCTATTGTCTGGCAGGATTCGTAGCAATCTTTTATCAAAAAGTTGCTACTAGCAATAGTAATGCCAAAACAAGCCTTTATGTTAACCATAATGTTTAGTTTCATCAGAGAGATATGTTCATGCCACACCAAATAAAAAATACTTCATAAATTATATATTTTTTAGCATCACATCACAGCCAAAAGTACATTTGCTAATTATTTAACCATTTATGAGTCCATTGCTTATGAAAACAAAAGGTTAAGAGCTCTTTTCTCTTCTGGGTTAGTTACAGTCAAGGGTGTTGGGCCAGTTTGTTTGTCCACCAAGATTAGGTCCTGTCGCAGGAGCATATTTGCCTGTCAAATTCTGGTGAAGGAGAGAGGCAACCTCCTGTCTAATTGGCTTATTGGTATGCATGGGTCGGGTTGGGTGGGTTGGAGACTAGTCGCTGAACCAAACTAATATTCATTGGTCTGCAAAATGCAAAACCAAAACCAATCCAATGAATAATGAATTGGGCATTTTAGATTAACTAGTTTGGCTTGGTTTAAGTAAATATTAAATTGAAGTACACAATATTTAATAATAAGTAGACTGACTATTTTGTCAAAATTGCAATTTATTTTTTTGGCATCAGCCATGAGTTTTTTCCTATTCTACTTAATTTTTACCCAAATGTATGTGCACAAAAAGTGCTTATTTTTATGGCTGAGGCCCAAGTTAACAGTGTACAAAATATTCGCAATTTACATAAAAAATCTCAATAATTCAAAAGGCAATGCTCAAGGTAAAAAATTAAAAATAGAAGTCAATATCATTTAAATTGAAAACACCACAACTATGTTTCATAACTTATTTCTATTACTTAATTGAAAATACAACTATGTTTCGTATATTCAGATTTGTTTGGTAGTCTTTTAAGGGTTGGTCCTAAACCAAAACTGCAATATTTGGTTTTCAAATGTTCTCAACCTGAACCTGATGTAAAGATTTCTTAAAATTATTTTAATTGGTTTGATTGTTCTCAATTTGGTTGGTTTGACCAGGTTGTGAGTTTACACATACACCTTTGCTATTCTTTCAAGTTCTGTTAGAGGCTTAATATGCATAGGTGGAATGCACATTAGATTATTCTTTCGAGTTTAACTTATATTAGATTGAGTTAACCCAAAATTAGATTATTTTGGTTTATTGAATTGAACTTTTGAGTTAAATATTTAAAATAACTTATTTTTAAACCCTGCCAACATGCATTTCTGGATTCGTCCCTGCTTTACTGCCAAATTATTATATCAACAAGAATCTAAACAGCTTATGGACGCACAATTTGAGTATCCCGTCTGAATGAGCATTTATTCCCAAAATTTACAACAGTGGGTAAATAAATGATCTGTAATTTGCTTTGTAATTGCAGAACTTCCAAAGAATGTCAAATGCCTGATGGATTGTGAGGCTACTCAAATCTTGCAAGGAATTCAGGAACATATGGTTTTACTGTCTCAAGATCCCACAATCAAACTTCCTGTGTGAGTAAAAGTGTTGAAAGCTGCTGTTCTCACATAGAAGTATACTGAAGTGTCATAATTTTTCATTTATTTTCAGGTCATTCGACAGGGCCCTGCAGTATGCGAAGACTGGCGCTCGTTATACAAATCCCCAATCTGTTAGACGTGTGCTTGAGTATCCTTATTTTCTTATTTTTTTGAAGCAATTTTGTATGGCCACGGGCTACTGCTTATCTGTTATATAGAATTTAAGTGATCCATTTGTTGTCAAACTTTTAACTCAAATCTAAGGAGCCTCAAAAAACATGGTGTCTCTGATGGGGAGGTATCATTCTGAGCCTGGCTTAGTTTTTGTAGTTTTCAAAGAGAAAATAAGGGGGAAAAAAAAAAAAAAGCAAAGCAGTGATTTGATTTCAAATTTCTGCCTGTAGATATCCGTGATTGCTAATGTTTGTCCTGAAGGTGTAGATGAAGTTTTTGCACTTGTCCCATCCTTGAAGGTATTACTCATCTAACTTAGTAGTCTTGGATACTAGTGTATTGCATTGGAAATTTGGCTTCTGTTTTCTTATAGTAGCCCAAGAAGAAGGGAAGTAATTTGAACAGGACCAAGCACCTTTGTACTTTTCTAGTTAATATGGTATGAAAATTAGGCTTACTTGCCCTGTTCAAAGACATAATTTTTATTTTTCAAAAGAAAAAAAAAATAATGTGCTTTTATGTGATGTTTATGTAAAAAAATCTTGGTTGTCTGTCAAAAACCATTTTGTAAGCCAGCCAAATAAGTTAACCATACACAAATAATGTGATATTAGTGTCATGCGAGGGATGCTTTTTCCTTTTATTTTTCAGAATTAATTAGTCCATGTGTTTATTGATATGCCTAGGGAAGCCCCTTATTTTCACTATTTTAATCTATTATGATACTTCCTGGAAAAAAAATGCACGCACGATTTGATTGCAACTTTTTTCCTGTCTGTTTTGGCATGTAATTGGACAAATAATGTTCAAGGCCCTCGCTTATAACTGTCTCCCATGGGTCACTCAAATAGAAAATCCCAATAATTTAAGTGCTCAATATGCCATTATCCCTTGCTTGGATTGTTAACATTGTGTCTCATGAGTTGCTTTCTTTAAGCTGCGGGAGATAATGAAATGTGTTGTTAAATCTTCTTATTTTTTTCTTTATATATATATATATATATCCCTTTCATTTATTATCCCTTTTGTTTCAGTCAAAGAAAATTATGCTTAGAGAACCACTCAAACATGTCCTTAATGAGTTAGCTGAGCTGAAAAAGCGGGCATGATTTGCACCATCAGTGGATAGTTGGTGAGTTATCTATCTCATTATGCCAGCTTGAGCTGGGATAGGATAATGACATTGCCTTCTGGTCTTCCCCTATAGTATATATAGTTCATGGATTACAATTTTTGTTGGAAGATGCAGGTTTTTGCCGTTTTCCTGTGCATTCTAGACTCACAAGGTGGAAAGCAATAGTCGATCGTTTTGTTACATGTTCTGAAGTTGGTTGACATCTTGCGGACCTCACAGTTTAGACTATTTTCTAGTAATTGCTGTTTATCTCCTCCTATAAATTTGAATGGAAAATGATTCTGTAATTACTGCAGTACAGTAATAGTAGTAGTAAGTGTGTTTGGCTTAAATGAATTTTATATGTTTAATATGAATGAGAATTTATTTAAAATTTTATTTCATTAAATTTTTGAAATTGGTTCATCACTAAAATAAATTGTCAAATTTAATAAAATTTTGAAATAAAGTTTAAAGTTATACTTTTTTATTTTATTATAAAAAAAATCTCAACTAAAATGATTTTTTTTTTTTTTACTTTTTTTTCTCTTTATTCTTTTTTTAATTTCTCTTCTTTCTTGCTTTTATATTTATAAAAATTTTAAAAAATAATATAAGGATATTTCGATAAAAATAAAAATTTTATTGAATTCTAAATTAGAGCTATATAAATTTATTTTATTTGAAATATTTGTGTTTTCTTTTCTATTTTATAATGCATAAAATATAACAATTTATTTATAAATGAAATAAATTTTAAATTAAAATTAAATTAGCACTATGTAAATGAGATAATTTGGACACTATTTTGGTAACCCTGTTAGTCCAAATTATATTATAAAGTTGTGATTCTAACTTTAATACGTGTTTATTTTTTAAATTTTGTGGAATTATTTTTAGTCATATGAGTGGGATTTATAATTTTAAAATAACGACTTCGTTTCCTTAGAAGACAATCAACAATTTAAAATTTTCAATTTCGATTTTTTTACTTTGAAAGTTTTTTTTCTTAATCAAAATCAAGATTTCAAGTTTTCTTTTTTAATGAATATTTTTCTATTCAATAAAAATATGCGTTTCTAAATTTCTTCGGCCTTGGCTTTTTCATTTATCTCTATGATTTCCTTCTATCTTAAGATTTCATAATGCTTTGTTATTCCATAACATGAATACTAAGAGGATAGGTGTTTGAGAAGAAGAGACTTGTAATGTTCAAAAATAGCACTAGTCTTAATTGTCTTCATGTTGTCTGTATAATGGTATCAAAGCATACTCCTGTGAAGTGAAGGATCTTAAGTTAATAGATAAAGTAAGTCGAAGACTTTCATCATCATGGAAACTCCAACCTCTGAAGTTTCATCTTCTAAATATATGTCTACCACTCCACTGACTATTATCCTTGCTCCTTCACCCACCTTTAAATGAACTTCATTAAATAAAATAGACATATTGTATGAGTTAAGTTATATCCCAAACTCACAAAAGTTCGAAGACACCATCGCCCCTTTTTTAAACCCTTATGATGCCTTTTCCAAACAAAAAAGATCTTAGACTCTGTCCATCAGAATTCTCATTAGACAACCTTTCAAACTTGTCAAAGAGTATGTTCAGTCTTTTAGTTTCAATCAGTATACAATACGAGCTACTTGTTAGGAATATTTCATTTCTTTAGAGATCCCTCTAGAGTTTCTACAACAATTGACTTCTTAGGACTACACTCGTATCCATTTTGGTGCAATCAAATTGAGTCTTTTCTATCATGGAAGAAAGGGATTACCTGTCTTTGCAAGAATTGCTCTTCTGAATACCCAATATTTACAGTATCAGCATGCAGTTATTGGCACTGTAGAAACATCTCTAAATGCAAGTTTTGTCATGTTTTACTTTTTATCCCAATTTCAACTTGGTTTTTGATGATGCAAATGTGTTATATGCTTTAAAAGTTCAAATTCAAATTATTGAGGCTCCTCGAGTGGCTTCAACCACTGTAGCTACTATTCACTACCAAGTGATCTACATAATCCACAACTATGCTCTAGATCTTTCAATGCCATATCCAAATGATGCCCTGCACATGGCGGTCGATTCTTAGAATGTTGTAACATTAATCCATACCCCCAAACAAATAATAAAATAGGAACTTCTCCAACTCTTACAAAAAAAAAAAAAAAAGGTGACTAATTATGAAAGGATTCATGAAAACACCCAACTAGTACAGTCAACAAAACCAGTTTTCCAAAGAAGGCTTGATGATACAATAGATAAATCTTTTTTCTCTCTCTTCCTCCACTTCCTCAGTCTTTTATACTCAATTTATGATAAGTCTATACCATTTGGAAGAAAATGTCTTTATTGTCCATTTTAGAGCAGACGGAATGCCAATTTATGCCTTTAAAAGAATGGACACTATTATTTTTTATACATGTTACTATGATGATTGTTTCTATGACACTCTAGATGATGAAAAGTTTTCCAAAAAATCTAAGAGAAAAAAGAAAACTGGAACCTGTTATGAGGCCAATTTGAGAAAAAGATATGAAGATGGTGATCCTTCAATTGGTTTTCTTGGACAACCTTCAGGAAAATATGACTTTCTTGTATAGTATGGACCCAATTCAGCACTTACTCCTTAACCTCAAATAATTCCTTCACCTTCACCACCAAAAAATCCATCAAGTTCTAAACCACCTTTGCCATGTTACAAACAAGCCTTGAAATGGGTCAAGAAAGAATCTTCTCTCTCTCCCGTTTCAATACCCAAAATACCCTTACTTGAAATGGGTCAAGAAAGAATCTTCTCTCTCTCTCGTTTCAATACCCAAAATACCTTTACCTATACCTCAAATTTGTATGTATCAGACCTTTTCTTTTGCTTACAAAGAAGAATTATCTACTCTTAATTGACCATACAAATCCAACAACCTAAGTTATAATTATGCCATCAATAGAAAACCCTTCTACAGCTGACCTTAAAAGGATAACTTCTCATGATTAGTCCTGCCAACGCAATACTTAATTAGCAATCAAAGAATGCACAATCATAGAATCATCTTCTTAAAAAAAAATAGACATAGGCAGAATAGGTCTCTATTCAAGTCCATCAGATGGATTCTCGGCTCTCAGGACACCAAAAAGATGTTTATTCTCTCATGCTTCAACTATAGTCATAGATTGAAAAGAGACAACATAACTACATTAGAATAATTGGGCAAAAAATGTACTCTGCTAATTTTAATAAAAAGACTACAAAAATCTAAAAGCTTAAGGGTCAACTTTCTTAGATTGAGAATGATATGAAAAGAAAAACCTTGGTCCCCTTACTCTTTGATCCTTTTGAGCCACCCTCTCTAACAATTCCCACCTTTTCACCATACCAAACTATACCAACATCTTTGTACACTTCTACCACCACTGTTGAACTTGAACAACTGGTAATAGCTTCTGATCTTTTTAACAAAAAGTTATAGTAAGGAAAGTTTCCTACTATCCCTAAACCTACAGCCAAACCAAAAACCATACCTTAATGCAAATATCATCCTATATAGAGCCCATTAAAAAACCACCTTCTAAGATAAAAGAACCCCCCAAAAATATGATGGTGAACCCAATCACTACCTTCCTTGACCAAGTTGTACTTGCACCTACAGTACCATCCTTTTCAATGGTTGATTCTTTCATAAGGCAAAAAGGACTTTCAAACTCTTCATCATAATTGAAACCTTTAAATGAAACAAATACTATTGATGAAGATGATGAATACTTACCTTCAAAATTCATGGTAAAATCCATCCCCAGGACGACATGAATCTTCAACCAATCTTCCTTATTTATACTATTGATCTGCCAGATAAAATGAACACAGATTCCCAAGCATTTTGCAAGCCATATGTTTCTAATTCTCCAAGACAGTGGTTTACTTTTTATGAAATTTCTTCAGCCAATTACAGAGGTAGAATCTAAGAATTTTAAGCTTGGATTGAGAATCAAATGAATTGTAATGACTCTCAGAAAAGTACTTGAAGAATTTGTAACTTGAGTCATAGGAAAATTACAAGACTGGTACATGGGTCTTAATGAATATTCCAAGATTCAGTTAGTAGAAGCAAATAATGTAACTACTTTCTTGGTTTTAATCCATTATGAGTTTATAGGAAGAGTTCAGGATGATATTGAAATAACCCATAAGGATTATTTCAAAATAAGATATTGCTTTCTATATAAAAAAGATTTAGATATTTACTTTTAGTGGATGTCCAAAAAATTTTATCATTTCAACAGTTTTTCTAATCTCGATCTAAAGCAAGCCTTTATAGTCTCACTCCCTGAGACTTTGTCTACATCCATGATGAGTCTAATCCAACAAAAAGATGTTGGACTAGGTTGGTCAAACCTAAGTCAAAACTCTTTTTTGATCATGATAATGTAGATTGATATGTTCTAACATCAATTTCAAATGTTGATTTTTACATATTTTTAAATAGGTTTGCATTGAAAGTTGAATGAAAGTCTAAGTCTCAAAGATTACAAATGGCATCCTAATTCACGGTCATAAATTAGAATATCATAAATGTTATCTTGCAAAAGGATGAACCAAGTTGAAATAGATGGATTTGCGAAGTATATCGCATTCACCATTGTGACCGTGAATTTTATATTTGCTTAGAAGGAATCAAATCCTCAACTAAAGTATGCCAAGTGTCCTAAGGAACAGTTGGAAGAACAAAATTCACAAGCATGAAATATTAGTCAAGACCGTGAATTGTTAAAGCAATATTTTCATGACAAACAAAAGAATTTGTGGTGACAGTTATGTCCAATGAAAGTAATATTGTGACAGTGAATTTCACTTCGGCTTGAGGGACATAACAATTATTTTTCTTGAAAAACTAATGGTTGTGTGCCACATAGACTAGTCGTTAGATACAAACAGGATTCTCTATAGCGAATCAAGTAAATTTAGTGCAATATGAGAAATCACGATCACAAATTACTAGTCAGGACTGTGAAAGTTGTCTAACAAGCATTTTATGTAAGATCTACCTAACATACCTTGGAGATTTAGATATAGTTTTATATGTAACATCTATTTGGTGGTTATTATCTATAAATATTCCACCAAATGGACTTGAATGTAAGAGAACATTTAATATAACAAAACTCTTGCAATTTTGTTTCTCAACCTTTGTACATTCAATTTCTTATTTGTATTTGGCGTGAGCATTAAACACCACTGGGATTTGTGTTTGAGAGTTAGCCATTATTGTAAAAATTGTGTTTAGGTTAAGTGTGAGCCTAGGAAAACACTTGTAAGGTTATGTGCTAGATCCTTAGATCACAAAGTTTAAGATTGTGTGTGAGCCTTGAAACATAAAGTGTAAAAGTTTGGTGTGAGCTTGAGAAACACCATTTAGTGATAGTGAAATACTTAATTGGAAGAATTAAGGAGTGGATGTAGGGTTTGTTTACACCCAAACCACTATAAAATCTAATGCCATATACTCTTCTCTTACTTCTTTTATTTCTTTCTTAGCAAATCTTCCCTCTAAATTTTTAGATTTTCTACCAATTAAACCCCCTTTCTTGGTCTCAAGGACCAATAAGTGGTATTAAAACCTAGTCTCAATCAAAGCCTTAATTGTGTGAGAAAAGATTAATGGCACAGGAAGGAATCCATACTCATCTAAAGCCCTACTTTGATGGCACTGACTATACTCATTAGAAGTATAAAATGTAAGCAATGTAGTGGATCTTTATGACATAGTAGCGAAAGAATGGAAGTCTCCTACAATAGTGGTTAATGGTAATCAAGAATTGATCCCACAGAAAGAATAGATGGAAGCTCACAAAAGATCAAGTAGGAAGAACAAGAAGGCAATGGCCATTCTTCTTAGCTCATTGTCAAGAGGGGAGATTAGAAGAGTGCAACATTGCCTCACTACCCATGGGATATGAAAGGCATTAGAGAACTATCATGAAGGCACTACATTGGTGAAATTAAGTAAGCTAGAAATGTATGTGATAAAGTTAGTGCTCTTCATGATGAAGGATAATGAAAATATCATCGACATGACAACATACTCCTATTCACTGTCACCAATATGAAGAAATTCGATAGAATTCTCACCAATCATGAGGTAAACACCAAAATTCTCAAATCATTAACTCTTAAAAAATTTAGTACCAAAGTTTGCAGTATTCAAGAATCCAACCCATTAATTGGAAAGGTGCAAACTGATGTCCTCATTAACAAGCTTCTTAATCATAAGCTGACCTTGAAGAAGGATGAGGAAATAAAGAAATTGAGAGGGCAGGGAGTTAAAAATGAAAGAGTAGAAAGATGACCCTTACTCTCAAATCCTCAACCAAAGATAATGAGGTTGAAAATGCTTCAAGTGAGAGTGATGAAAGTGAGGAAGAGGAAGAAGAATTGGCCAGGCTTTCAAGAAGGACCAAAGAGCTCATAAGGAGAAGGAAGGATAAGAGGAACTTCAAAAAGGCATCTCCTAATTTCAAGGAAAGAAAAATGAAGTGACCTACTATGAATGTGAAAAGCAAGGTCACATTAAATATGATTATCCCAAGCTCAAGAAGAAGAAGAAGAAGAAGCAAAAGGACAAGGAGAAGAAGTAGAAGAGCTTCAAAGCCACACGACATGACAGTTACAGTTAGGAAGATGAAACAAAAAAAAGTGGCCAATCTCTGCTTCATGGCTCAAGAGGACTCTTCAAATGAGGTAAGTAGTTCTTCACACTCTTATGATTATAATGCATTTGATGATATGGATGATGAGTTTCTTAAAGCTTTTACTTTGAGATGTGATAAATATAAATCATAAATGAAAAGTTACAAGAAAAAATGTCCAAAACTAGAGGATAAATTAAAATCCTTAAATGATCTTGTAAGTGAGTTAAGAACTTCTAATAAAGAACTCAAAAAATCTTTAAAGAATTTTTCTAAGTCTTCATCCTCTCTTAACTCCTCGAGAAAGTTTTAAAGTTTAAAGTTAATTGAACTTGAAAACTCCATCTCTAGATTTCACAAAGGGAAGGAAGTCTTAGATACACTAATTGTATATCAAAGACCTCTTTTAGTGAGATATGGTTTAGGTTACAATAGAGCCTCTTCATCTACTTCATCTTCCACTACATTCATTAGAACATCACCCCTCAAACTTCAAGTATTGAGGTCACTAGGAAAAAGGGTGCTCCTAGCACTAAGCCACCTATGCATAAGAGCAAAGGAATGACTCATCAATGCTCAAGAGTTAAAGCTCAAAGAGATAATTATGCATATATTTATAATAAAAAGCATGCTCAAACACACACACATGGAAAATTCTCTTCTATTCCTCATTATTCATGCACTTGCATACACTCTCACCACCAAAGTATGAGAAGGCCTCTTACTCGTACCAAAGTTGTGCATAGGATAAAAACTCATAAGTATAAACTCTAATGTCATCATTGCATGAATTATGGTCACATAAACATATTCTACTACAATAGAAAGACACACCTCAAATTAGAGGATCTTTTTAGGCTTAACCCCCAAGGACCTAAATATGTTTTTTTTTTTTTGTATTTGAAAGCCACCAATGAAGATAATGATTGGCATGTGGATAGTTGGTGCTCAAAGTATATGACCAAAAATAAGAAGCTATTCATAGCCATTAAAGAGAAAGATGGTGGCCATGTCACTTTCAGAAATAATGCCAAGATTAAGGTAATTGGCATTGGAATAGTTGGTAAGAAAGGTTGTTCATTTATTGATAATGTCCTTTTAGTTGAAGGTTTACAAAAAAAATTTGTTAAGTGTAAGTCAATTATGTGACAAAGGTAATAAAGTCACCTTTGACCCAAGAGAATGTTAGGTTACCACCTTGGTGGATAAGAAAAATGTCTTTAAGGGTGAAATGAGAGGCAATACCTACTTAATTGACTTAGACAAATTGGCTAACCAATCCTTAATTTGGCTAACCAATCTTTAAATGTCTTGTCTCCATTAGCAATGAAGCTTGACTTTGGCATAGAAGGCTTGGTCATGCTAGAATCGAACTTCTATAAAAGTTTATTAAAAGGAAAGCCAGTAGAGGGTCTTCCCAAGCTTAAGTTCATAAAGGACAAGACATACGGACCTTGCCAAATGAGAAAGCAAAAAAAAAAACTTCCTTCAAACCAAAAAATGTTGTAAGTATTTCTAGAGCTCTTTAACTTATCCATGTAGACTTAATTGGACCTAATAGGAATGTTAATCTAGATGTAAAGCATTATGCATATGTCCTAGTTGATGACTACTCTAGGTTCACTTGGGTATCCTTTCTTGCTCATAAGAATGACACTTTTGATGGTTTTAAAAGTTTTGCCAAAAGAGTTCAAAATTAAAAATGTTACTTCATTTCTTCTGTTAGAAGTGATCATGGAAAAGAATTTCAAAATGAGTCTTTTGAAAATTATTATTTAGAGAATGAGACTTCTTATAGCTTATGTACTCCTAGAACACCATAATAAAATGGTGTTGTAGAAAGAAAAAATAAGACATTGGTAGAGATGGCTAGAACCATGCTCAATAAGTATTATTTGCCAAATTACTTTTAGGTTAAAGCCATAAATACCTTTTGTTATATTACAAATCGTGTTTTCAAATGACTCATTTTAAACAAAACTTCTTATAAGCTATATAATGGTAGAAAACATAAGCTTTCACACCTTAGAGTTTTTTGGTGCAAATGCTACATTCCTAATATTAAGCACAACCTTGGAAATTTTGCTTTAAAAACTAATAAAGACATCTTTCGTGGCTACTCCACCATTAGTAAGGCCTATAAGGTATTTAATAAAAGTATTATAATTGTTAAAGAGTCTATAAATATTATATTTGATGAATCTAGTAAACTTGATCTTGGAAAAGATTATTTTATTAATAATCTTATAGGTAACTTTGAGAAGTTGGAGCTTGATTCAACTTTAAAGGAAATTGTAATTGATTTTGAAGATAACAAGCTACCATAAGAAGTTAAGGAATCTCAACCACAACAAGAAGAAAACCAAGCACAAGGACTACCCAAGGATTGGAGATTCTCCAAGTATCACCTAAAGGATCTAATCATTGGTGAGACATCCAAGGGAGTAAGCACTAGATCTCAATTACATGCATTAGATAATAATTTTACTTTTATTTCTCAATTTGAGTCAAAATCTCTTAATGAGGCTTTTGATGATGAGAATTAGGTAATTGTTATATAAGGGGAACTCAACTAATTTGAGAAAAATAAAGTGTAGGAAATTGTTCCTAGGCCTAAGGAACACTCGATTGTAGGAAGGCATTAATTGCTTTTCAAGGGAAACTCAACTAATTTGAGAAAAATAAAGTGTAGGAAATTGTTCCTAGGCCTAAGGAACACCCAGTTGTAGGATGCAAATGGTTGTTTAGGAATATGTTAGATGAGCAAGGTTTTATCCCTAAGAATAAAGCTAGATTGGTTGCAAAGGGTTACAACCAAAAGGAAGGCATTGATTATGATGAAACCTTTACCCCTATAGCAAGATTATATGCCATTAGGATTCTTTTAGCATATGCATATCACATGAATTTTAAACTCTTTCAAATGGATGTGAAGAGTGCATTTTTAAATGGTTTCATTAAGGAGGAAATCTATGCTAAAAAACCTCCAAGTTTTAAGTCTCATGCTTTTTCAAATCATATTTTCAAATTAACTAAGCCCTTATACGGTTTAAAACAAGCTCTAAGAGCTTAGTATGAAAGGCTTATTTTGAAAAAGGTAAGGTTGATACTACTTTGTTTGTAAAAAGGCACAATAAAGATGTACTCATTGTATAAATATATATTGATGACATTATATTTGGTGCTACTAAGGAATCTCTTTATGAAGATGTTGCTAAGTATATGACTAGGGAATTTGAGATGAGCATGATGGGTGAGCTCTAGTTATTCCTTGGTCTTCAGATCAAACAAACCAAAAAGGAGATCTTCATCAAGCAAGCCAAGTACATAAAGGATCTACTCAAGAGGTTTGGCATGAATGGATGCAAAGTAGCAAAGACTCTAATGAGTGCAACTATCAAGCTAGACAAAGATGAATCAGGTAAGACTATTAATGAAAAAAAGTATAGAGGTATGATTGACTCTCTCCTCTATCTTACCGCATCTAGACTCGACATCATGTTTAGTGTTTATTTATGTGCTAGGCTTTAATCTTGTCCTAAGGAATCTTATTTGAATGTTGTGAAAAGAATTCTTAAGTATTTACATGGGACATTACATTTAGAACTATAGTATCTAAGGAATTCATCTTTTAGTCTTCTTGGATATGCAAATGTGGATTATGTTGGTAGTTTGTTGGATAGAAAGAGCACTTTTAGAATTTGCAAATTCATAGGTGAATGTCTAGTCTCTTGGTTTAGCAAGAAGTAAGTTTCAATGCCTTATCCACCACTAAAGCAAAATATATGACGACAGGTTGTTGTTGCACCCAAGTTCTTTGGATGAAATGATAACTCAAGGATGATGACAAAGTTGTTGATCACATTCCCATTAAATATGACAACACAAGTGCAATAAATCTCTCAAAGAATCCTATTCAACATTCAAAAGCAAGCATATAGACATTTTCATTTTCTTAAAAATCATGTCCAAAATGGTAATGTGGTGTTAGAATTTATTGACACCAATCACTAACTTACGAACATTTACACTAAATTCCTTAATGAAGAAAGGATGAACTTCTTCAAAAGGGAACTAGGTAAGTTAGAAGGAAGCTCCCTAGAGTGAAAATTGATATCACTTTTTGTACTTCATTCCTTTTTATCAACATTAACTCATTGGTTGATATGATTAGTAATTGTTTGATAACTTTTGTGTGTTGAATGTTTTGGATGTGTTAATTTATAATGTAATTATGTTTTTCAATGTCAAATCACTTGAATTAATCATCATAACATTAATTTGATCACATCTAATATGAGTCAATTCTTATTTCTTATTGATTTTCAAAGTGTTTTGTAATTCACTATCGATATTATCCATTCATGATCGATATTTATAGGCCTAACTCAAAATTTTTGATGTTTGTCAATTTGTTGTTATGATTTTAGATCCTCACTGCAAAATTTTTAATCGTTGACTTCGCTAATTTCCAATGAAATTTTATCCCTTACTTAGAGATTTCGTGATTAGCGATCGTGATAAGGCAGTAGCTACCATGAATTTAGATAACAACTAGGCATTAATTGATTTTATAGTCAAACGATGCTCACTCCTCATTTAATGCATTTATTACCATTTTTACTTATTTATCTGCCTATATAAGCCATCTTCACACTCATTTATTTCATTTTTGCTATTCTCTTCATCAATCATCATATTTCTTCTCAATCTCTTTCAACTTCTCTCTAATTCACCTTTCATGACACCCAAAAAGCTTACTATAACAGAAAAGGGTAAGGCAATTGCCTAAACTCAAAGCTCTTCTCCCCTTCATTTAATGAAAGGGATCATTAAAGAAGAAAAGGTGAGATTCAAAGCCTATTCAAACAAAATCATCCAACCAAACAAAATTTCATTTACTTTTCTCCTTAAGTCTTTTGGTATCAAGGATAAGATTCATGCTTTTTTTTGTACCCTTGGTTGAAATGAGTTCATATGTAGAGACAAACTAGGATGTGAAAAAGTCATCCAAGAGTTTATGTGTACCATAACTTTGAGTCGAAGGGCTATATCTAAAGTAGGTGAGCATGAGATGGTTTTTAGGGCTTTTGGGGACCTTTTTTCATAACCTCTACTCAACTTTCTTCTTTTTTTAACCTTTAAATTAGAGATAACATTTCATTAATTATCTTTGCTCTTAACATTATTTATTGTGAATTTTGGTCTAAAATTTAAGTCGAGATCAAACACAACCCTAAAACCTCTTTAACCAAACACATCAAAACCCTTACAAATTGGTTTCTTTACAAAATCATTACATTTTCCATCAATGCTAAGGGTGATGGAAATGAGAAAGTTTTACCAAAGGATGTAGCATTTCTTTTTTGCCTCATCAAGAACCAACCAATCCAAACAGGGAGATATCTTGTGGATCAATTGATTCACATAAGTACAAAACCAAAAAGCCAATTTCTCCTCCCATCTCATATCACAACCACTGACAGGTTTGTGGGAACCTTAAATGAGGAAAATGAAAAATTCCTCACCAGGAAATATCTCCCCTCCCAAAACTTCCTTGACTTGCCCTACTTGATCAATTGTAAGGCCATCCATCTTGATACATATGTGTACACCTTAGGATCTATTAGGACCAAGAAGCAAGAAACTACTCTTGCTTCTAAGAGGAAATGGTTGGTGATTGAAGAAGTTACCAAAGAATCCATCCCATCTCCTAAGCCAAAGGAAAAGCCTAAATCAAAACCTTCTTCCATCTCTCTCTCTTCAATTAACGAAAAATTGGATAATGTGATAAGGATGCTCAAGAGAAGATTTCTTCTTATCTCTCACCTTCATAATGATTTAGTAGATCTTCAAGAGAAGGTGAGTGCAACTCCTTGTCATCTTCCTAACTTTGAGGAATTTGAAGACACCCAAAAGGAAGAAGACCAAGAAGAGCAAGGAGATGAGGCACGAGGAGGAGATGAAGAAAATGATGATAATAATGACAAATCTCCTACTTTCTAGTTTTATACTTAGGCTTGTAATCCTTTTCTGTTTGTGTTCTTTTCATTCTTGTGTATGGCAAAAGTATGTGATCAAACATCTTTTGTTTGACTTGTATTATCCACTTTATTTAATATAATCGATGTTTGAATTTGTTCCCTCTATTATTGCTCGATGTGATTTTTGTTTGCATAATTCTACTTTTCCCTATAATTACAATTGTCCTCTTTTTTTTATCTTGACGAAGAGGGAGAATGAACTTGCATGTTATTAATTAAAGGAGAGCATTTTAATTATTTAATTGCATTTCAATAAGTTTAAACTATTTAAAATTGTTAATCATCTCAACTTCACATTTATGCATTCTTTATCCCTTGCAAAATCAATCTAAGTTGTCAAAATAAAAAAGGAGGAGATTGTTGGACTAGGTTGGTCAAACCTAAGTCAAAACTCTCTTTTGATCTTAACAATGCAGATTGATATGTTCTAATATCAATTTTAAGTGTTGATTTTTTAGATTTTTAGATAGGTTTGCAATGAAAGTTGCATGAAAGTTTAAGTCTCAAAGATTGCAATTGGCATCCTAATTTGTGGTCACGAATTAGGATATTATGGCCATTATCTTGCAAAAAGAAGAGCCAAGTTGAAATAGATGGATTCGTGGTGTATATCATGTTTACCATCGCGATCGCGAATTTTGCATTTGCTTGGAGGGACTCAAGTCCTCAACCAGAGTATGCCAAATGTCCCAAGGAATCGTTGGAACATCAAAATTCATGAGCGTGAAATATTTATCGAGACTGTGAATTATTGAAGCAACATTTCCATGATAAACAAAAGAATTTGCGATGACAGTCACATCTAATGGAAGTAAAATTGCGACTATTAATTTCACTTTAGCTCGAGGGAAATGACAACTATTTTTCTTAAAGAACCAATGGTTGTGTCCCATGTTGACTAGTTCTTAGATATAAATGGGATTTGCTACCCTGAATCAAGCAAATTTAGTGTAATATGAGAAACTGTGACTGTGAATGATTAGTCAAGACTGCGAAAATTGTTTGACAAGCATTTAATGTAAGGTCTGCCTACCTTGGAGATTTAGACATAGTTTTGTATATAACGTCTATTTGGTGGTTGTTGCTTATAAATAATCCACCAAATGGACTTGAATGCAAGAGAATAATATTAAATATAGTAAAACTCTTACAATTTTATTTCTCAACATTTGTACATTCAGTTTCTTGTTTATAAGTTGTTATTATTTGGTGTGAGCATTAAACACCATTGGGATTAGGTTTGAGAGTTAGTCATTATTGTAAAACTCTTGTTTAGGTTACGTGTGAGCATGAGAAAACACTTGTAAGGTTATGTATAAGCCTTGAAACACAAAGTGTAAAAGTTTAGTTTGAGCTTGAGAAACACCATTTAGTGATAGCGAAATACCCAATTAGAAGAATTGGGAATGGATGTAGGGTTTGTTTACACTTGAACCACTATAAAATCTTGTGTCTTCTACTATTCTCCTATTTCTTCTATTTCCTTCTCAACAAATCCCTCCAAATTTTTAAATTTTATACCAATTCAACCCCCTTCTTAGTGCTCAAGGACCAATAAAAGACAAACAGGTCAAAGATCTTTCCCTTGGAGAAATTTATCAAATAATGTTGCAAGCATTAGAGAGACTCTATGAGCACAGAAAGCTAATAGTCCACGTGATGAGTAAGCAAAAAGATCCATCTTCAATAGCATCTTTTTTATTAAATCTCTCAAATTATTTTAAAGGATGATAAGTTTTCACCTTTAAAAATCTCAACTTTGTTTACTTACTTATCTAAGGGTAAATAGTTTTCGAAGTTTGACCTTAAAGTAGGATTCTGACAAATTGGTATTAAACTAGAAGATCGTCATAAGTTAGCCTTGTGTATTCCAAACAAACATTGTCAATGGAAAGTCACGCCATTCGGTCTTAAAGTTGTTCCATCACTATTCCAAAAAGCAATGATCAAGATTTATAAACCTATCTTGCATAATACTTTGCTCTACATAGATGATATCCTACTTTTTTTCCCAAATCAGTTGTCTTATCAACAAGAACTCTCTCAATTTACTGATCTAACAAAGAGTTACGATACCATGCTCTCCTCTACCAAAATGCACATTGCACAAACAAAGATTGAATTCCTTTGAATGATCTTTCAAGATGGTCAATACAAACCAAGACCCCATGTTGGAGCAAAACTATTAAAATTTTCAAATAGAGATCTTTCACACAAGTAAATTTAACAATTTCTTATAATTTCAAATTATCTCATAGATTTTGTCCCCCACTTTATCAAAAAGGCCAATCCACTTATAATGATGCTAAAGAATGACCCTCCTAAATGGCTAGACCAATAAACGATAGTTGTAAAAGGTTCTTAAAGAAGAGATATAGAATTTGCTACCTCTATAAATTTCCTCAATAGGAAAAATGATTTTGCAGATAAATGCAAGTGATAATTATTGAGGAGTTATTCTTCTTAAAGAATAAGATAAATAAAGAAGAATATATGCCTTTGCAAGTGAAAAATTTAAAGACTCAGCTTTATTATTATTTCATTTTTAAAGAGATCTTAGCTGTCAAAAATGGAATAAAAAAAATTGAATTTCACCTCATTGGCCATCATTTCATTGTCATTATGGACTATTCATCATTTCCAAAAATGCTCAAATTCAAAGGGAAAAATATGCATCATCCACAGTTATTAAGATGGAAAGAATTATTTAGCAAGAATAGTTTAGCAAGTACACTTTCAATATTGAGAATATAAAAAGAGATAAGAATTTGATCTCATATTTCTTATCCAAAATACAAATTATTTCCTTTGTTTATCTAATTAAAACCATTCCTTTCCTCTACATGGTCGCATCTTCTTCAAATCCATAACCCTATCTGAAACATAAGCACCTCTAGAGGTCCAATTTTCTACAACATGCATCCTAGTCACTGAACTAGCTAAAAGACAAATCTTTTCCTACTGATCTTTCCTTATAAGATAATACAAACCAACCAACCTAAGTATCCTATATATTCATTTAGATTACCTATTCCTCAAGGTTTATACCTTTATGGATTTTTGCATAGAAACAGGTTGTTATTGGAAATGGCTAGAAGAACTTTTTTGTCTGCTATGGTATCTTTATCATCTTTATAACACAACTATGGAAATTTGTCCTTATGACCTTTACTCATATCTCATAGAGATAAAGGAACAAAGAAGAACCAATCCTCATATGGTGATTTTTCTTAATGGTTTCAACCTCTCAATGGATTTATTTTTGCAGTTCATGGTTCAATCATTGTAGTCCACAATTAGCCTTTGGAAAATGGGTTATCATTATATTTCATCATAATTATTTTGTTAATCATAACATTTTAGGTTTTACCCTATGCCCATGTTTCAAGTCTATGGAGAGAATCAGTTTTCACTCTGCAATCATGATGTTTTTTACCACCTTAATGAATTTCATGAACTTTAAAGATACATGTGCCAATATAACAAAATTGTTCCAAAAGAGATATGGCCTCCCTTATATAAAGACACTCCTTCTGATTATTGGAAAGGTTTAATGGTAAACAAAAGATTATGGTATGAGTCACTACACCAACCATACCTCCAAGTGATGTCCCTGATAAAGACTATATTCCAAAACCTAATTCTTAGGATTCGTTTGACTACTATGCTTAATACAAAGAACTGAACCCTACAGAGAAAGATTCCATTAATAGCGATGACTTAGAATATCCCTACATGAACATTTCACCATCCCATGAGCCCATCATCAAGTGATAGCTAGCTATCCTTCTATGTCATATCATGTGTTTGTCTATTATATTGTATAAAGTTTGTATGTGTGTGATATCCAATTGTAAAAGCATAAAGATAAAGCAAAGTGTGTAAGTGTGCTCACAGTAAAACATTTGTTTTACTTTTGTTTAGATAAGATTTGATCTTATCCCTTTAGTGTCTGAATTCAACTTTTTATCTCTCTATATAAAAAGTTCAGTGTGTATGGAAAGAGACATAAAACCTTTACCAGAGACACTACCCTCTATTCAATAAAAATATGCATTTCTAAAATTTTTGTGGCCTTAAACTTCTTTATTTATCCCTATGATTTTCTTTTATCTTAAGATCTCATAATGCTCTATTATTCCACAATTCCACAATATGAATACTAAGAGGACATTTGCTTGAGAATAAGGGACTCTTGTAACGTTAAAAAATAAAACTAGTCATAATTGTCCTAGTTATGTAAAAATGAATTAGGATATTTGATGTTGATATGGACTTAAATTGTTAATAAACTGTATGATAATTGGTGTTGTACCTAAAGTTGTTTAATAAAAAAGTCAAACATGTAGGTACATATTTGTTGGGCTGCTAGTGCATTAATTTAGAATTGCAAGCACATAACATTTCATACGAAGCTATATTAATGTTCTAGAGGTTGTACACTAACTTTGTATTATATATAAATTAGTTTTATATCTTGACTTCCATAATAAAAAGTTATAATTGTTGGACTAGGATACTTAATCCTATGTTTAAAATCTCTTTTGATCTTGACAAAGTAGATTGATCATCACTAATGTTTCAAATAAGTGTTGTTTTTGCAGAATTGAATCATTTCCTCAAGAAGAAATAAAGAAGTTG
>CATIWR010327509.1:0-17530 GCA_949677035.1 Omphalea diandra | reverse complement strand
AAAGCTATTGCATTTGCACTTGCATAGTTAATTGTTATACTTGCAATGTATCTTAATGATATTTGATTATGGTTTATGCAATGAGAATTTGATTATTGTTTTTATTCACTGAGTCGCGACTCACCAAATCACAAAATATTTTTTTCAGATACTGAAGAATAGGAATTGGACATTATTGTGCTTTCAATTTTACATTGAGACATATGGATCACAGGTCGTCGACTGAATCCAAACTCTCTCTCTCCTTGTGTCATATACATATATGTACATCAAATAAAAGTTTGATTGTGTGTAGGATGGACAAAACCTTTATGCATATGTATTTTGAACATGAACGATATGAGTTATGTAAATGAATATGGTTGTTACAGTTATTGGTATCAGAGCTAAAATGAATTGGTCATTACATGTTGCACCTCTACCGTGAACTCTACTAAAAATATTGGGTATCAAATTTGGTTGATTCACGATCACTATCGCCTTTACGATTTTCAAAATCTTAGATGACTCCTTAACATGTGGCTTGACCTGACTGGTCTCTTGATTTGCATTTGGAGTGCCTCCAAGTGTTTAAAGGTAGCAATCGTGACCTTCACTGCAATTAACATTGTGATCTCTGTTATCCAATTTGATTGAAGACTTTCTTTGAGTAGCAATCATGACTGTCAAGTCTTAGTCGTGACTTACAAGATACTTTTTGATACCTATAGCATTTTGCTTTAAATCAACTACATTTAATTTCCAATGAGTTCCTAACTTAGAATTTGCATGGAGAACACTTATAAATGATGTTAGAACCTTTCAATCTATATTGTCAAGATCAAAAGAGAGTTTTGACTTAGGTTTGACCAACCTAGTCCAACACCTTAAATCTTTTCCACATGCAAAATTAACATAAGATAATCAATATTTGAAATGAATTAGTTATGAAATATATGTAAATTATACACCAAAGAAGAATGCCATTTTAAGATCTTCTAACTTGACCCTTCTCATCCTTATTCCAATGTAATGGTAAAGTGAAGGACTTCCTTATTCTTCTTTGGTTCTACCCCATAATAAGACTTGAGTCACTATCCATTCACCTTGAAAATTTCTCCTTTGTTTATTTTTGATATCTATAGCTCCATGGAAATGAACTTTCACAACTAAAATGGTTGAGACTACCTTGACTTTAGCTTTTCTTGAAATAATCTCAAATAAGAGTTACAGAGAAACAACTAATGTCCTTCTTCAAAATTACAAAAAATGATATGATTGTCATTCCATATCTTTGTCTTCTTTTTATAGATCATGGCATTCTCATATGAGTTCAATCTTAGTTCCCCTACTCATTAAGCTACAACAGCCTCTCTTTCGTATCTTCTTTCAAATCAAAATTTAGTTAAGATTGTTTTTTACTCTTTTCTCTACCTTATCATCAATCTTATATATTTTCACGCAACTCTCTTCTATCATTAGTCTCTTCATAACTTTACATTCTTGCCTAATAGCTTTCAACTCTATTTTTAGTTTTATCCAATGTCTTTATTATTAATTAAAGCAATAACTATATTTGTACCTTTTAATCTTGATCCTTTTAGTTTAAGTATTTCATCAAGAAGAATATTAGTCACATCAATTACATGTTCACCTATCTTCACATCATACCAATTAAAGTATTCATAATCGCTTATTTACAACAACTTATAATTTAAGAAAAAGGTAAATGAAAATTTCAAATTACATAAAAAATGAACTTAAAATCATTTGTCTTTTTCTTATAATTCACACATGGGTGAAATCCCTTTCTAAGGTTTTTCATACTCCATGACACCCACCTAGATGCCTTTAACACATAATGATATCTTTTCTCCTCTATTTCATAGTTAAACTCAAGTTTGTAAGCAAATGGTCTTTTATTTGATGACGCATTATGGCATAATGAGTTACGAGTTGATGATTAAGTAAAGGACCTTGGTGAAAAAGATATTCTCAAACTTTGCTTTAGATTAGATTAAGAGAATAAGAGAAATTAGAGATTTCAGTATAAAGGATTTAGAGATTTTTATAACACTATGATTCTGACTATTATTCATTATTGAGCAATTTTTCTCTCTCCATCTTATGATACTCAGATGCTTACTTATAAACTTTTTTGAATGAATGAATTTTATAGAGTTTATAGATTTTAATGATTTTTATGGAGTTAATAAATTTATGAATGACTCTCAAAAATATTATTTTCAAAGTCTACAAAAGTCTTGAAAAGTCTTAAGAGAATGTGAGAATTTTTAAAATGTTTTACCCTAAAAATTCATCTAAAGTTTACAAAAGTCTATTTCTTCTAAAAGTTATTGACTTTTGAATGTTGGTAAACTTTAATGGACTTTATAAAAATTGCAATTGAATATACCCAGATTTTTAGACTTTTTAAAGTCTTTAAAACTTTTTATTGAATACCTAGTGGTTTTTATAGATTTTTAAAGTCATTATTACATATCTTTAATGTTTAAAGTCCATTAAACTCTTTATTCTCCTAATCTAATACACCCCTATCAGTTGAGAATTAACCTCACATTAGTTGTAAATAGAAGATGTCCTACAATTAGTTAATTTTGTCCTCAAATAACCTTTTCTAAATAGTTCACAGATGAAATTTGCCTTTATGCCTTTCATAAACAATCTATATATAGATATAAAGCTGGTAAGTCAGTGGCTTCCAATTTTTCCAAGGTGATTTTGTTTTTTATAACATTAAGGGATAATTTATGTTGGACTAGGTTGATTTAACCTAAGTCATAAACCTTTTTTTATCTTGACAATGGAGATTGATCAATTCTAATACTTTCATATGGTGTTGTTTTGCATATTATAAGTTAGATTTTTTCATTGGAAGTTGAATTGAGTTCAAAATCTCTAACCTTGTAAAGATCACTCTAATTTGCAGTATGTATATGGTAAATCGTGACTACGAATTAATCACAAGAAAGGATATAGCTAGGACAGAAGAAATCGCAGGTTATCTTACTATCTCAAATTAGGCAAAGATTGCCAAGCCTTAGTCACAGAGGAATTCACAATGAGTGTCGTGTCTCAGTCACGGCCATGACTTTTATAGTGACAAATGAAGGAACCAAAGCCACAACCACAGCATGCTAAGTGTCTGAGGTGTCCATTCAAAGATCAAAAATCGCGAGGGCAAAAATTTGATAGCGACCACGACTCGAGGAGTTGACATTTCCTCTTTAAATAAAGGAATTTGCAGTCTTAGTCGCGCCCAAGGCATTATTGTCTTGCGACCTCGACTTTTGAGGGTGGTTAGAACACAATGACTATATTTTCCTAGATGACCAATCGAAAGCTGACACATGGACTAACCATTAGACATAAATGGGGTTTTCCATCGAAACTTTCGGATCCTCTATGGAAATTGGAAATTCACAACCATGAAAAGGTAGTAGCGGTCGCGACTTCAGCTTGACAAGCATTTAATGCTGAATCTACCTAGTACAACTTGGAGATTTGTTGAAAGTTTTAGTCCAACATTCTTTGGTGGATATGAGTTATAAATACTCCACCAAACAAATGTAAATGCAAGAGAATCCATTAATTTGTAACCATACTCTTGTTAATTTGCTACTCATTCTTTCAATTCTCATTTATGCTTTAGTGATTGTTTGGTGTGAGCAATAAACATTATTGTAAAAGGTTTTAGTGTGAGCTTTGAAAAAACTTATGAGTGGTTTTAATATGAGCCTTGAAAACACTTGTGAGAGGTTTTAATATGAGCCTTGGAAACACTTGTGAGAGATTTTAGTGTGAGCCTTGTAAACACTTGTAAGAGGTTTTTGTGTGAGCCTAGAAAATACAAGTTGTAAAAGTTTGGTGTGAGCTTTGAAAAACTTATTGAGTTGAGTGAAATATCTAATTCTAGAGAATTGGAGAGTGGACGTAGGGTTAGTTAACGCCCGAATCACTATAAACACTTGTGTCAATATCTTTTTTCTCCTACTCATCTTCGTAAACACATTAACCTTCTTTTTAATTTTTAATAGAGCACCAATTTAAACCCTCCCCTTCTTAGTGCCATAGGCCAACAAGTGGTATCAGAGCTAAGTCTCACTAAAAACCTTAATCGGGTGAGTAAAGATCATAACACAAGAAAGAATCCACTCACACCTCAAGCCTTACTTTGATGGAGCTAACTATAATCATTGGAAGTGTAGGATGAATATCTATATTGAAACAGATGTGGTGGATCTTTGGGGTGTTGTGGTTAAAGAATGGAAGCCACCTACCAAAGTGGTGGATGGGAGTGAAGAACTCATTCCTAAAGAAGAGTGGGTTAAAGCACATAGAACATCAAATGGCAATAACAAGAGAGCCAAGGCAATTCTTCTAATCTCTCTCTAAAGGGAAGAGATTGGAAGAGTACAACATTGCCAAATAGCCTATGGGATATGGAAAGTATTAGAGAATTATCACGAAGGCACCACCTTAATGACATCTAGTTAGCTAGAGATGTATGTGATGGAGTGGGAGTTATTTATGATGAAGGAGGATGAGAGCATCATCGACATGACCAATAGACTTCTATAAATCATCACCAACATGAAGAAGTTTGGTAGGATTCTCATAAATCATATGGTAAACTCTAAAATTTTAAAGTCTTTACCTCTTGAAAAGTTTGGTGCTAGAATGTGTAGTATCCAAAAATCCAATCCGAAAATAGGGAAAGTGCCAAGGGATGTATTCATATGCAAGCTCTTAACTCATGAATTAGCTTTAAAGAAAGATGGCGAGATGAAGAAAATGAGGGGCCAAGGAGAAAAATCTGAAAAACATTAAAAAAAAAACCTTGGCACTCAAGTCCACTTCAAAGGAGAAAGAAATGGATATTAGTTTAAGTGAAGAAGAAAGTGACAAAGAGGAAGAGGAACTAGCAATGCTCTCGAGAAGGATTAGGAGCTCATTAGAAGAAGAAAGGAAAGAAGAAACTTCAAGAGAGCTACTCTTAATCCTAAAGAGAGATCAACCGAAGTCACTTGTTATAAGTGTGGCAAGCAAGGCCACATCAAATATGATTGTTCCAAGCTAAAGAAGAAAAAGAAAGGGGATAAAGAGAAGAGGAAAATAATCAAACACACTTGGGATGATAGCTCAAGTAATGATGATAAAGATGAAGAGATTGCCAACATATACTCCATGGCTCAAGAAGACTCTATTAATGAGGTAAGCACTTCATCTCATTCTCATTCAGATTATGATAACTTAGACAATATAGATTAAGAGCTTTTAGAAGCTCTCACTATGAGATGTGACAAGTATGAGTCACAAATGAAATCTTACAAGAAGAAATGTTTAAAATTAGAGGATGATTTCAAATCCCTCAATAATTTTATGAGTGAATTGAGGGCTTCGAATGAAGAACTCAAAAAGGCTATCAAAAATCTTTCTAAATCATCTTCATTATTAGCTTCATTAAGAAAACAGAATGACTCAGTAAAGGGAGAAGTAATTGAGCTTGGAAGCTCTATCTCTAAATTTCATAAGGGTAAGGAAGTTTTGGATACACTCATAGTATCATAAAGGCCTCCTTTAATTAGGCCTGGTTTAGGATTTAATAAAGCCTCAACCTCCACATTTAAACTCACTATATTTGTTAGAGTAACAACACCTCAAACTTTAAGTATTAAGGTCATTGGTAAGATAGGTGCTCCTAGGCATGGTCTAGGATTTAATAAAGCCTCAACCTCCATATCTGCACTTACTACATTTGTTAGAGTAACAACACCTCAAACTTCAAGTATTGAGGTCATTTGGAAGATAGGTGCTCCTAGCACTAAGCCACCTATGCCTAACAGTAAAGGTAAGGCCCCCCAAGGCTCAAACACACAAATATAAAAAATTCTCATCTACTTCTCATCACTTATGCACTTGCATACATTCCCATAACCAAAGTATGAAAAGCCTCCTACTCATATTAAAATCGTGCATAAGAGAAAGGCTCATAAGTCTAAACTCTAATGTCATTATTGCATGAGGTATGAACATATTAATATTAATTGTAACATTAGGAAGGCTCACCTCAAATTGGAGGACCCCTCAATACCTAACCCCCTAGGACCCAAGTATGCTTGGGTACCAAAGAAGAGATTATTTATTTGTGTTATGTAGGGATGTTTGGCAGCCACCAATGAATCAAATGATTGGCATGTGGATAGTGGATGCTCAAAGCACATGATAGGAAATAGAAAGCTTTTCATAGCCTTGAAAGAAAAAGAATGTGGCAATGTGACTTTTGGTAATAATTCCAAGGGTAAGGTAATTGGCATTGGAACCATTGGTAAGAATGGTTGCTCTTTAATTAATGATGTTTTGTTAGTTGATGGCTTGCAACATAATTTGCTAAGCGTAAGTCAATTATGTGACAAAGGTAATAAAGTCACCTTTGACCCTAGAGAATATCGAGTTACCACATTAGTGGATAAAAAGGTTGTTTTCAAAGGTGAAAGGAAAGGCAATACCTATCTAATTGACTTAGACAATTTGGCTAACCAATCTTTCAAGTGTCTTATGTCTATTAGTAATGAAGCTTGGCTATAGCATGGAGCTCTTACAAAGCTTATCTAAAGGAAAGCTAGTGGAAGGTCTTCCCAAGCTAAGTTTCTCAAAAGACAAGAGATGTGGTCCTTGCCAAATGGGGAACCAACATCAATCTTCCTTCAAAGCTAAAAATGTTGTAAGTACATCTAAACCTCTTTAACTAATTCATATGGACTTCATAGGACCTACTAGGAGTGCTAGTTTAGGTGGAAAATATTATGCACTAGTCCTAGTTGATGATTATTCTAGGTTTACTTTGGTGTCTTTTCTAGGTCGTAAGAATGATACATTTGATGCTTTTAAAAGCTTTGCAAAAAGAATTAAGAATGAAAAGGATTACTTCATTTCTTTTATACGAAGTGACCATGAAAAATAATTTCAAAATGAATCTTTTGAAACTTATTGTTCAAAGAATGGGATTTTCCATAATTTTTCAACTTTTAGAACACCACAACAAAATGGTGTTGTAGAGAAGGAAAAATAGAACACTAGTAGAAATGGCTATAACTATGCTTAATGAGTATTCTTTGCCAAATTACTTTTGGGCCGAAGCCATTAATACTTCATATTATATTGCAAATAGAGTTTTTAAAAGACTTATTCTCAATAAAACATCTTATGAGCCATGAAATGGTAGAAAACCTAAGGTATCATACCTAAAAGTATTTGGATGCAAGTGTTATATTTTGAATACCAAGGATAATCTTAGGAAATTCGATTCTAAAACTAATGAAGGTATCTTCTTATGTTATTCCACCTCTAGCAAGGCCTATAAGATTTTTAACAAAAGTTCAATGTTAGTTGAGGAATCTATGGATGTAGTTTTTGATGAATCTAGTAAACTTGATCTTGGGAAAGGTTTTTTTGTTGATGATCTTATAGGTGACTTTGAAAAATTAGAGTTAGAGCACACTACAAGAGAGGAAGATGAAGACAAAGATAAAGGTGAATCATCAAGAGTAGATGGGGAACCACAACATCAATAAGAAGCATTGCTAAGTCAAGATCTACCTAAAGATTAGAGATTCTCCAAGCATCACCCTAAAGACTTAATTATTAGTGATACCTCAAAGGTTGTAAGTACTAGATCTAAACTTAATCTTTTAGATAATAACCTTGCCTTTATTTCTCAATTTGAGCCAAAATCAATTGATGAGGCTCTTGATGATGAAAGTTGGGTGATTGCTATGCAAGAGGAACTCAACCAATTTGAGAGAAACAAGGTATGGGAACTTGTTCCTAGGCCTAAAGAATACCCAATTGTTAGTTGCAAATGGGTGTTTAGAAACAAGTTAGATGAGTAAGATTTCATCACTAGAAATAAAGCTAGATTGGTTACTAAAGGTTACAACCAAGAGGAAGGGATAAACTATGATGAAACTTTTGCCCTCATTGCAAGGTTAGAGGCCATTAGGATTCTTTTAGCCTATGCATGTCATATGAAATTTAAACTTTTTCAAATGGATGTTAACAATGCTTTTTTAAATGGAATTATTAAGGAGGAAGTTTATGTTGAACAACCTCCTTGTTTTAAGTCTATGTTGAACAACCTTCTTGTTTTAAGTCTCATAATTTTCCAAATTATGTTTTTAAATTGAATAAAGCCTTATATGGGTTGAAACAAGCTCCAAGAGCTTGGTATGAAGGCTTAGTTCATTTCTTTTGAAAACTGATTTTGAAAAGGGAAAGGTGGACACTACCTTGTTTGTAAAAAGGCACAAACATAATACACTTACAATACAAATTTATATTGATGATATCATTTTTAGTGCTACTAACGAATCTCTTTGTGAGGATTTTGCTAAGTGTATGACTAGGGAATTCGAGATGAACATGATGAGAGAGCTCAAATTTTTCCTTGGTTTATAAATCAAGCGAACTAAAGAAGGGATCTTCATTAATCGATCTAAATATACTAAGGACATACTTAAGAAGTTTGGCATGGATGGATGCAAAGTAACAAAAACACCCATGAGTGGTACCATCAAACTAGACAAAGTTGAATCGGGTAAGACAGTTGATAAAAAGAGATATCGAGATATAATCAGTTCTCTACTTTATCTTACTGCTTCAAGACCTGATATTATGTTTAGTGTATGTATATGTGCCAGATTTCAATCCTATCCCAAGGAATCACATTTAAATGTTGTCAAAAGGATTTTTAAATATTTGCATGGCACCTTACACTTAGGTCTATGGTATCCTAGAGAGTCATATTTTCATCTCATAAGTTACTCGGATGTAGATTACGCTGGTAGTCTATTAGATCGAAAGGGCACTTCTGGAACTTGCCAATTTTTAGGAGAATGTTTAGTATCTTGGTTTAGCAAGAAGTAAGTTTTAGTTGCCTTATCCACCACCGAAGCCGAGTATGTAGGGCGAGTTGTTATTGCACTCAAGTGTTGTGGATCAAACAACAATTAAAGGACTATGGCAAAGATGTTGATCACATTCCTAACAAATGTGACAACACTAATGCGATTAATCTCTCTAAGAATCCTATCAAACACTCTAGGAGCAAACACATAGATATTAGCCATAACTTTCTTAGAGATCATGTCCAAAATGGTGATGTTATGTTAGAATTTATAGACACAACTCATCAACTTGCAGATATTTTCACTAAACCTCTAAATGAAAAAAAATGATACTTCATTAAGAGAGAATTGAGAATGCTTGTTGGAAGCTCCCTAAAGTGAAAAGTTTGATCTTTTGTTTGATTCTTATGTGTATTGGTTGAATGTGATATCAATCATTGGATGTCTTAATTCTAATTGCAATTATGCTTTTCTATATCAAATTGCATAAATTAAGCATTAATATATTAATGTTGATCATCACTTTAATTGTCAAATCTTACTTTTTTATCATTATCTTTCTTGCCTTGTAATTCGCGGTCGTTGTCCTTGACTCCCGTTTATGATTTAAAGGTTCATCTCACCTAGCTAACAAACGTCAATTTGCGGCCATGACTTTTACTATACACTGTGAATTCAATCAAATTTTCAAAAATTATAACCGTTGGACATGTTACTCACATCTTTCAGAATTAGCAGTCGCGACTATGTATTTAGTGATCGCGAATTCTAGTAACTGACACACAATTAAGTGATTGACTGAACCATTTCCAACTCTTCATCATTCCATTTCTAGCCATTTTCACACCCTTCAAATGGCTATATAAACCCCCTAAATAGTGATTCTTATTACTTCATCCTACTCCAAATCAATTCTTTCTTTCCAAACTCTTTAAATTCTCAAACTCTCTCTACCTTCTCATACGGCTCCCAAGAAAATTTCCAGAGCCGAAAAGGCAACGTTGTGGCTCAACCATCTACACCTTCAGTACTTCATCTAATGAAAGGCATCACAAAGAAGGAGAAGGAGCGCTTCAAAGCAAACTCCTCAAAAATCATCCTCCCTAATAAAATCCCTTCTACATTTTTGTTGGAGACTCTTGGAATCAATGCAGAAATATGTGCATTGCTATCGAACTTGGGCTAGAATGAGTTCATCTTTTGGGATGAACCCGATTATGAAGAAGTCATTAGGGAATTCATGTGTATAGTTCAACTAAGTCGCAAAGCAGAATCACGAGCAAGATAATACGGGTTAGTATTTCGCGCTTTTGGAGATCCATACTTTACTACTTTTGAACAATTATCCACCCTCTTCAAACTTCAAGTTGGAGAAAATATCCCTTTCATTATCTTCACTCTTGACATAATATATTCCAAGTTTTGGTCCGAAATTTCAATCGAAACCAAACACGACCTAAAACTTCCCTAGCCAAATACATAGAAACCCTACCCCTTTGGATAATCCATTGTATCATCACCTTGTTCGTCAATGCTAGAGGTGATGGTAACGAGAAAGTGTCTCAAAAGGATTTGACCTTTCTTTTTTGCCTTGTCAAAAACAAACCCATCCAGTTGGTCGATATCTTTTGGATTAATTGATCCATATGAGCACTAAACCAAAAAGCCAATTCCTTCTTCCATCATATGTAACCATAATCTACCGCTTTGTTAGAGCTTTTGATAAGGAGAATGAAAATTCCTCACTAAGAAACTCCTCCCTTCTCAAAACTTCCTTAACCATACCTACTTAATAAATGTCAATGCCATACACTCGGATACATATGCATATACCCTAGATGCCTTTGAGACTAAGAAGATGGAGACATATCAAGCCTCCAACAGGAAAAGGCTCATCATTGAAGAAGGTAGCCTACCAGTCCCTCCTCAACCAAAGCCCAAAACTAAACTATCTCTTGCCACCATCAACCGCTCGTTAGACAAGATAATGAGAATGATGAAGAGGAGATTCCTTCTCATTTCTCACCTTTACAGTGATGTGGTCGATTTGCAAGAGAAAATGAGTATTCCTCATTGCCATCTTCTAGATTTTGCTGAGTATGAGGACACCCTTAAAGAGGAAGGCAATGAAGACGTTGAGGAAGGCGACGAAGCTGAAGACAAAGGCAACGATGAAGAGGAAAATATTTATGGAGATGATAATGACTCTCCAATCTTCTAGAATTGGATTTCTTTTTATTTTCTCTTTGTTTTACTTATGTAAAGTTGTTGATCCCACAACTTACTTACAAGTAAATAAAAATGTTTGTTTTCTAAAATTCTATCTTATGTGATTGATTGAATTTACTTTTATAATTGCAATTCTTATTAATTTTGCTCCTTATGAACACTTATCTATTTGTTATGTATTTGTTATTTTCCCTTATGAACCCTCTTTTTGATTTTGCCAAAAAGGAGAGAATGAATCAAGAAAGAATCTAAGAGGAAGAGAAAATAATTTGCAAGAAAATAGCATAAGTTGAAGGGGAACTTTGTAATCATACTTAGAAATTTCACTTTGATTGGTTGAATGTCATACTTAGAAAATTTCACTTTGATTTTTGTCGAGAAATTTTTAACTATTCTTTGAATGATTCACCATTCTAACTTCACAACTTCAAAACTCATGAATTTATTTTTTCCTTAGGATCAGTCTAAGTTGTCAAAATCAAAAAGGGAGAGATTATTGGACTAGGTTGATTTAATCTAAGTCATGAACCTTTTTTGATCTTGACAAGAGAGATTGATCAATTCTAATACTTTCATTTAGTATTGATTTGTATATTATAAGTTAGATTTTCTCATTAGAAGTTGGATGGAGTTCAAAATCTCCAACCTTATAAAGATCACTCTAATTCGTGGTATGTGTATGGTAAATCGCGACTGCGAATCGATCACAAGAAAGGATGAAGCTAGGATAGAAGAAATCAAGGGCTATCTCACTACTGCAAACCAGGCAAAGATTGCCAAGCCTTAGTCACAAAGGAATTCATAGTAAGCATCACATCTAAGTCATGATCGCGACTTTCATAGTGACAAATGAAGGAACCAAAGCCACAACCACAGCATGCCAAGTGTCCCAGGTGTTCGTTCAAAGATCAAAAATTGTAAGAGAAAAAATTTGATAGTGACCGCGACTCAAGGAGTTGAACTTTCCTCTTCAAACAGAGGAATTTACGGTCTCAGTTGTGCCCAAGGCATTATTATCTCACGACCGCAACTTTTGAGAGTGGTTAGAATACAACGACTATATTTCCCTGGATGACCAATGGAAAGCTAACACGTGGACTAACCGTTAAACACAAATGAGGTTTTTCGCTGAAATTTTTGGCTCCTATATGGAAATAGGAAATTCGCAACCGGGAAAAGGTAGTAGAGACCGCGACTTCAGCCTGATAAGCATTTAATGTTGAATCTATCTAGCACATCTTGGAGATTTTGATAATTTTGGTCCAACGTCTCTTTGGTGGATATGAGCTATAACTACTTTACCAAATAGATGTAAATGCAAGAGAATTCATTAATTTGTAACCATACTCTTGCTAATTTGCTACTCATTCTTTCAATTCTCATTTATGCTTTAGTGATTATTTGGTATGAGCAATAAACACCATTGTAAGAGGTTTTAGTATGAGCCTTGAAAACACTTGTGAGAGGTTTTAGTGTGAGCCTTGAAAATACTTATGAGAGGTTTTAGTGTGAGCCTTGAAAATACTTGTCAGAGGTTTTAGTGTGAGCCTTGAAAACACATATTAGAGGTTTTTGTGTGAGCATAGAAAATACAAGTTGTAAAAGTTTGGTGTGAGCTTGGAAACACATATTAAGTTAAGTGAAATACCTAATTGTAGAGAATTGGGGAGTGGTTGTAGGGTTTGTTAACACACAAACCACTATAAACACTTGTGTCAATTTCTTTCTTCTCCTACTCATCTTTTTAAACACATTAACCTTCTTTTTTAATTTTTAATAGAGCACTAATTCAACCCCTCCTTCTTGATGCGCTAGGCTAATAATTTAATCTATTCATATTAAAAGATAAGGGTCTTCATGTCAATAGGAATATATTGAGCGGCAATATTGCCCTCTTGCTTACTCAGTGCCCCTAGGAAAAATGACATTACATTTTATGGGTGGAGTCATCTTTGCACATCTGTGGGACCTAAAGTTGTATCATTTTACTTCACTACTACATATTGAAGTGCATGCAACAATTTTCTTGTAGCGATTACAGATCTATTGCTTATGATAGTGTATAGTAATGGTTTTAACAGTGATTTTAAACTATTATAAGCAAATTTAGCTTTTTACATATGTATTTAAGTAACAATGATTTTAGAAGACAATTACAAAAAAAAAATGCATGTAACATTTTTTGAACTGTTGCTTAAATAATATATTGTTAATAATCTAAAATCACCTAGTAACGATGTCTATTTGGCATTAAGATATATTTTCCAATTAGTTTTCTCTCTCGCTCTTACAAATGAAAACCTAATAGCCCTCCTCTATCCAAATCAACTTACGAATGAAAACCTAACGTCCCTTCTATATATTTCTTTCATTGCCCAAATCCTCAATTATTGATTGATGAGGAGGTTTTGCCTTATGTATATTCAAATTTAAAAAGGATAGCTACAAGAGTTTTTTCTCCTTCGCATCAGCCTTCAAATCCCATTCTTAGGTAAGGTGGTGATGACTGTTATATATATGTTTAGTGTTGTTTTTTTTTTATGGTGAATAAGGTTGGTTAAAGACAAAAGAGTTAGGTTTTTTTCTTCTTGCAGATGGTTTTGAAATTCTTTAAATTTTAAATCATATTTATTTGTTGTGTGTGCTTTATAACTAGCCATGACAGGCTCCATTTTGAGGATTCATACGTATATAAGGATGATGACCAATTATAGCCTAAATATAGGTCTCAATAGACACACACTCCAAGTTAAGGGTTTCAAGTTCCGAGAGCATATGCTTCTGCATTTAACTTTTATAAGGATTAGGATTTGCTATGCCCTGTAACATCCCCATCCATATTCATTGGAACTATCGCATGCAAATATTCATTGCATAAATGATGTAAAATCCCACATGAACATATGCATTGGATAAATGATCATTTAGAAATGTGAATTGGATAAGCACGACGATATCACATGCACCATTGCATTTGGGACACTTGAACATATATGTAATGTTTGCATAGTTGCATGGCAAATTATTTTAAATCATGTTATAGCATCATAAATAATGGTGTTATAGAGTTATTTTAAAGTATAAGGTGCATCTAGGAATTAGGAGATGGATGGAGGTGCTTAAGGAGTGAAGAAGAGGGACTAAAAGAGGAAAGTGAACTTTCAACTAATAGGAATGCAACACCATGATTTTGTCTTGTTACAATAGGTTTACAAGTGGAATTTTTGACCCTTTAGGATCAAAATACAGAGCTTATATGTGAAGTATAGCAGAAGAAAGAGATAGCTAATGAAGAAAGAAAGGAAAGAAGAAGAAGAAGAAGAAGAAGAAGGAGAGGGAGAAGAGTGATTTGCCTAAGGAGGAAACCTAAGGTTTTCTGGTTCTGGGACAATAGGTGACTTAATTTATCTTCTTTTCAACTGAAATTAAACCCTCATGACATGTTAATCATGCATGGTTAGTGATAATTACGGAGTATTTGAGGTAGAACTCTTGGATGAAAGCTAAAATTCAAAAGAATAAGAAGTGATTGTGTTGATTTTATTATTAGAATAGAATTTTGTACCCATGATTTCATAACCCTAGAAGAGGAACTAGAGAAAGTGCAAAATATTACAGTTATAGCTTTATGCATCATATAAATTCATGTGAAACAGTTTTGCTTGATTTGATGTGTGTGAGGAGATATGGTTCCTTCATTAGGGCTGGTTCACAATCAACCAAAATTACCTCAGTCTTTATGTTTTCTTATATTTTAATGGCCTTATGTTCTGATTTTGATAAAGTTTAAAACATGAAATTTGTAGAGTTATATCCCCTCTAAACACCTATAAAGCATTTTGGATTTATTTATCGTGTGGAAAGAGATATGGCTCATTGATTGTGACTAACCCTATACCCAGATGAAACCTCACCTGTCTTTTAATTCTGTTTTCTAAGAATTTGATGGCCATAGATTCGGAATTTGGTGATCTGTTAAACTTGAAAGTTGTATATTTATATATTTTATCTACATCTTTATAAAATATTATTGCAAAATTTTTTATGGTTGTTGAGATATTGCCCCTTTATTATGACTGATTATCACCATGTTGAAAATCTGCTCACCCTGAGATTAGTCATTTGTTTTGGTGATTTTATAGACTAAATTATACAATGAGTAAAACATAAAAAATGTTTCTTTATATGTTTTGTAACTTTTGGTAAATCAGTTTTATAATTGATTTGTACAATTTGAGATATATCCAAGAATGTAAGACCTACTCAGACTGAGATGATATTGAAACATAGCAAAATTCAAAAATTCACCCCATTTTTTGTGTCTTATATTGGCCTAAAATTTGAATATGTTGTATCATTATGTGTCTAGTTTATTTTGAAAAAATAATCAAGTCATGGATAAGCATATCTAGAACTATTGTTGTAAGAGTGTAGCAAGCTCAGGTTGTCATATAAGGAAAAACATGCATAAACACTAGGTCCACTTGCATGGATCATGCCATAATTTTATTCCAAGCATTCATAATCATTTTGGCATACTTATAACTATTTATTTATCAAATGTTAGGATCTCAACACTTTGAGGAAGCCCTAGAGAGAGAACCAAACCTGTCGTAAAGGTTAGTTACATTAAAAGGTGAGTAAAAACAATAATTAGATTCTAAAGTGTATATGTGTGATAATTTTATGATGTGATTGTGTCCTATTATAGGTATATGTGATTGAATTGTTACCTTTTACATATGAATACAAGTCAAGTGAGAATTATATGGTCTTAATGATCACTTGGTATACCATTGCTATGAACATTTGCATATGAAGCTAAAAGAATGTTGTGATCGGCTTGTCAAACACTTACAAATCACGTGGAAGATGGACTAATATGTCCCATTGGCACATGTTATGGATCAAATGGTTCACTTTTTATATGTTGGCTAGCAAAATCAAATGTCACTTGAATCATATGAATTCCCGAGAGCAGTGTTTGCCTTGCAAGGTCACGACAAAGAAAAATCAATATGTTGCACTTGCACTTGCATAGTTAATTGTTATACTTGTAATGTATCCTGAGGATATTTTTATGTTGGTTGTGCCATAAGAATCTGACTATTGTTTTTATTCACTGAGTCGTGACTCACCAAATTGCAAATTTTTTTCAAATATTGAAGCATAAGATTGGACATTTTGGTGCTTAGAGTTTTGCATCGAGACATATGGATCACAGGTCATCGGCTAAATTCCAACTCTCTCTCTCCTTGTGTCACGTACATACATCTAGATAGGAACTAGTTTATAATCACTAACCTTGAACATTAGTTATCATATATGTACATGTTTGATTGTGTATGTATAATGAATAAAACCTTTATGCATATATATTTTGGACATGAATGCTATGTGTTTTTGAAAATGGTCATTACATGGCCAATCATCTGAACCAAAGAATTCTTAAATGACTGGTTCTGAAGGTTTAGAATTAGAAACTTGTTTATTGGTTAGTAATGGAATTTGTAGATATTATAACTTTAAATAATATTATAGAAACTTCAGTGGGAGCATAGGAAGGTAAGCATCCTAAATTAGTTTTCCCCCATAAATGTTGATAGTTTTGTAATTTCTACTGGTTGATATTGTCTTTCACTATTTGTAGCTATTTAAAGAGTAATTTAGAGTAGTTCTGATTTTCCTTTTGTTATTGAAAGTTCATGATTTACCCTTCATTGGGGATAACAAAAAGCTTCATCTCATAAACTTTAGTCTTTCTCACATTTTCTCTCTCTGTTTCCGCAGATTGGCATAATTGATCCAAACTATAAAGTTATGTAAACTTTGGTCTTTCTCACATTTTCAAGGTACATAGTTTTGAACCTATGAATTTTTTTACCTTAATTTTTGACATTATTGTATGTGATAATGTTTTTTCTTCATTTAAAATATTATGTTTTGTTATTGACATTGGCTTTCTAAATAATGATCTTACACATAACCATAATTTGTTATTTTTTTAGGTTATTCATTTTGACAACAAAGGATAGCTCAAAGAGGCTTTTAACCTTAGGTATATGTTCTCATGCCTTACTATTTTATGTGATCACTTTCAATCCAATTTGTCCAAAACATAATCCCCTTTTAAAAAGAATAACAAATTTGATGATATAGATGAGGAAATGACTCCAAACATTAATGTGTAACAACTTTCTATATTGCAGATATATGCTAGTTGTTTGTATAAGGATTTATCAATCTATAAGATTATTTTATTTTTAATGGAAATTCCATACACACATACACACAGATATATATATATATATATATATATATATATATATATCTGTGTGTGTGTATAAGTAAATGTATGTATTATACACACACACACACACACAGATATATATATA